>CM052706.1:4833029-4888837 GCA_028551405.1 Uromys caudimaculatus | reverse complement strand
CTCCTCCACCTGCGACTGAGAACTCCTGACACCAGCAGTTGGCATGGCTTCATCTCCAGCGTCATGTCTTCTTGTCATCTCTGTCTCCGAGTCCTGGGCTCCGAGCCAGGGCATTATCCACCACCAGGGCCTCTCCCTCTACCACAAAAGACTATGGCAGGGTTTATAGAAGGTTCTGCCCCTGTGTACTCCAAGCTCACTTGAAACAGACCCATTTCTGGCTTCCACTGCACACACTGCAGCTCACTCATGTCCCCTCCCTGGCCTGGGATTGCCAGACAGAATGACTCAAAGCTGGCCCAAGCAGCCAGGTTCTGCCAGAAATAAGGCACGCCACGCTCAAGTGCTGACCTGTGGGATGACACTCTGCCCCTCTCGATCTCCCCTGCTCTTTCTTCTCTCACAGGGTGGGAGGCCCTCTGCTTGGTGCAGCTGGGTTTAAGTAGGGTGACTGTCGAATCTGGTGGGGAAAGGCTTCGAACGGCAGCTGTGTGGGCCTAGTCCTGGCCGGGCTCCACATTTACTTGACTCAGAAACTTTGCAAACTCTCCTGAGAACCTGGTTACTCATAGGGCTTGGTGGTAGCCTTTCTCCTGAGACCTGTTCTCTATGGGCGGAGTTCCAGGCATTGTCCCACCTCCAGCCCCTGGCTGTCTCAGTCCCAAGTGTCTATGCAAAGGTGGGGGTGTGGGAGGGGGCTGGTGACTATGGGCAGGTGAGAGAGGTCTAGTATTCAAGCCAGTACTAGTTCTGTTACAGACCGTTCCCTTGGCCCCCACACCATCCCTCACTCTGAAGGCCTTGTGTACACATATGGGCACACTATCAGCACAAGAATGCTAAACTTCAGGATGGTCAGGCTCCAAGCTTGTCTTGCTCAGCCCCTCCCCCACGAAACTCAAACCAAGACTAAGGGGGGGGGGGGGGAGAAAGCAAGTGAGGTTTATTCAGTGCTCTCCCTGTCTTTGGAACCCAAGTTCCAGAGCATCAGGGTGAATTCTTGCCTCTGCAATTTCCTGGTGTGAGAATCTGAGCAAGTCACTTTGCTTGTCTATAACCAGAGCGATTATCAGCTCTGGGATAAACTGAAGATGTTGAGTGGGTGGCGGTGATACCGCCTGCCAAGGGTTCTGAGCTAGAGTTCACCCGCCCAAAGCCATTCATTCTCTCTGTGGCCTGTCACACAACCTCTGGGTCTAAGGGCATACCCCTGCTTCTGTGAACTTCTGTGCAGAAGGTCCTGACCCAGGTCCAACTGCCTCAACAGGAAATGGGAAGGTCACCTGCCCAAAGAGACAGCAATGGCAAAGAAGGCTCCTCAGACCATATTGAGATGACATCACTCATGGGAAAGGATCAGATGCCAGCATGGGCTACAGAATTGCAGCACCCCTGATAATCTCTTGGCTCTTGGGGCTCTTGGGGGGTTTTCTTTTTCTTTTGGTTTTACAAGATGGGGTTTCTCTGTGTAGCTCCAGCTGTCCTGTGACTCACTTTGTAGACCAGGCTGGCCTCAAACTCACAGAGATCTGAACTTACTGAGATCTGCATGCCTTTGTTCCGGAGTGCTGGGATCAGGTATGTGCTACACACCCGGCAATTCAGGATTTCTTTTCTGATTACATTAATCAGCATTCGTAGGGAATGGAACTGAGTCAGCATTAATATGGACATTCAGTGTTCTCTGCTTGCCCCAGCCACAGTAGGTGCTTCATGCTTCATGAGCTCTGGGGAAAGTGTTCCATAGCTAGCTCCCCTGACCTGAAAAATTCCCTCTTGGACGGAGAGGGAGAGTTGGAAGACTCAGGAAGAAACTTGCAAGGCTCAGGAAGTCACAGAATTTACAAGGCCTCTCCCAGGTTTCTCTAATCAACACATTGGCCTGCAAGTTCTTCAGGGAATCTTAAGGATGACTCTTCATGAACCAGCACCCAGGTAAGCTTACCAGAGTCCCAAATGCAATCATTTCTTTAGTCTGTCACTGGTGACGTATCCAAGGTGAACAGAAGGTTGATCACGTGTCCCCAGGAAAAGCCATGTGAAAAAGTCCACTTGAGCTAGAGAGAGGTGTGTCCAATCTGAAGAAGTTTCAAAACTTCTGTTTTCTTTTTTCAATAAGTATTTGTTAAGAATCCATCATCCACAGGCACATAGAAGCATGGGAATGAGTGGTCAGTGTTCAGAGTACATTAAAAAAGTCCCTCCTGTTGTCAAGGGGCTTGGATTTTAGTGGAAAGAAGAGAGCTACGGTAATAAACACAAAAAATGATGCCAGTGGAATCCGAGTGACAAGGAGGTGAAGTGGGAGGAGGCAGGGCTTAAAGTGGGCTGTTGGAGCAGGCTCGTGTGGGAAGGTGGCTCTGAGGAGACTCAAGGAAGTGAGAGAGTAGGGCGCGGGGAAGCCTGGGGTCAAGGAGAGTGGCACACGGAGAAATTCATGGCAGAGGGGGCACGATGGGAACTCACAGAGAGGTCTGAGGCCTGTTGGGCCTTGCAAGCACTTCCAGCTTCTCTTGAAGAAACACCTCATCTGAGTCACACTGGGAAAGTCTCTGGTGCCTGGAAGAGGTCATCATGGATGGATGAGCAGGGCTTAAAACAGGGAGCCTGAGGGAAGATATTCCTGCCATCAAGTCATTCACAGGGGTGAAAGGTGCCTCAGCCTCTCAGAGCTCTCTGCAGATGAAAGGTGATAAAATCCAGAAAGTTTTCAAGAGTAGAGCCAGTCATTGCTGGAGGGAAGCCTTGTCTGCTGAAAGGTTGAGAGCATGTGTCACTCTTCCAGAGGACCTGGGTTCTAGGGGATCTGATGTCCTCTTCTGGCCTCTGCAGGTGCCCACATGAACACAGCTCACAGACACTACGCACATGTGCGCACACACACACACACACACACACACACACACACACACACACACACAAATAAAAACAAATGTGGCTTATTTTTAAGCTCCACTTATTTTTATTTTATGAGCATTGGTGTTTTGTCTGCATGTATGTCTGTAAAGGTACCAGACTCCCTGGAATTGAAGCTACAAACAGTTGTGAGCTGCCACATAGGTACTGAGAATTGAACTCAGGATCTCTGGAAGAGCAGTCAGTGCTCTTAACCCCTGACCCATCTCTCCAGTCCTTGTTTTGCTTTTTAAAAACAGAGCCAACAGGATTGAGGGTGGGATCTGGAATACGGACCCATCCTTAGCACTCGGTTTGGATATATTGGAGACTTTCAGACCTCCAAGGGGCAAGGCAGTTCAGGGGAGAGATGTGGGGCTAGAGATAAAATTCAAGACATGATTCAAAGCATATTTAAAATGACTGAGGAGACAGTCTCAAGAAACAACATGACCTAGGTGTGGTGGTACACGCTTTTAATCCCAGCACTCAGGAGGCAGAGGCAGGCGGATTCCCGAGTTTGAGGTCAGTACGGTCTCTATAAGTTCTAGGGCCACACAGTGAGACACTGTCTCCAACAAGCAAACACATAAACAATGAGAAAACAAAGCAAATAGCTCCTGAGTAACAAAAGGCGAGGCTGATCTCTAGCCTCTGACCTCTGACCTCCATACAAACCTGCATACACACATCCACAGTAAACAAACAAACACTCAGAAGCACTCACCTAATGCTGATGGCCATCTACTGTGATACAATCTTTCTGGGAGCCAAATGCTAAAATTTACATACCGTTGGCTGTGGAATTCTAGCATATTACCCCCACCCACATAAAGATTATACAGGGATACAAAGTATGTACAAACACAAGCAAAGATCCTCAGGATGGCAGCATTTGCAGTAGAACAAAAACCAAAACACACCAAACAAACACAGTCCCTGTAATTTGAGATAGAGTAAATAAAGACAAGGCCATAACAAAGAGCACAGTATTGTGGGTTTTTTTAAGTAACAAAACATATTTTACAGACATCAGTGTTTGTCTAAGCAGGAAAGGGTAGTTGTGACAACATGGTAATCTAATTATCTGGGGAAAAAGAGATGAGAATACTTTTATTTTATTTTATTTTATTTATTTATTTTTTTCAAGACAGGGTTTCTCTGTGTAGCCCTGGCTGTCCTGGAACTCACTCTGTAGACCAGGCTGGCCTCGAACTCAGAAATCCACCTGCCTCTGTCTCCCAAGTGCTGGGATTAAAGGTGTGCGCCACCACGAGAGGCAGGAATTTGTGAGTTGTCTAGACTGACCTTGAACTCTCTCTGTAGCCTGATCAGACATTAAATTTGCAATCCTCCTGCCTCTGGTTCCTAAGGAGCTGGGATGAGAAGAGTATGGCACCAGACCCAACATTGTTTGTTTCCTTTGTGCACTGCTTGGGATTTTGTTTTTGTAATTCATGATTATAGAGAATACTTCACATATGAAAATAAATTAAAAAAATAAGTAAAAGAAGTGTGTGAAACCAAGAGACAGATAAACAGACACAATCGCAGGCTGCAGGACAGACTCTGAAATGAATGAGAGCGGCTCGGCAGGAATTCCCTTTGTGCCCGGAGTTCCCTGGGGAGGTGACTGGACAGACAGACGGACGAACATACAGACAGACGGACAGACAGATGGACAGAGAAGGGGTAAAGAGAGGAGAGTGGAAAGCAAGAGGAGTTGGGGTGACAGGCAGGAGGGAGTTGTAGAGTCACCTACACGAGGACGGTTGTAGTGGCCTTTGCCACCAGAAGGGCTGACCCTATGAGAGACTCTGGCTTGGACAGGTCAGCTGAGTGGACAGTAAGATGGGGTATGAAGAGGAGAGGGGTGGGGAGCATCTCTGTGACAGGCTCAGCCTCCCTGTGACTTTCTGTGAGGATATCTGGGTAGAGAGTGGAGAAGCACAGAACGGCAGCAAGAATCAATTGTCCCGATGCCTGGGAGCTTCCACAGTGGAGCAGCCGCTAATGACAGGATTAGTCGTTCTGGGAGACCCTCCCTTACATGAGGGCCAGGCACACTCAGCTGCTATTCTGCTACTTTCCTCACGCAAAGCGCTTCTCCACACCATGGGGAACCGTGTGTGTGTGTGTGTGTGTGTGTGTGTGTGTGTGTGTGTGTGTGTGTGTGTGTATAGAAAACCAGACGGATGGACTGTCTTCCCATGTTCCTTACTGCACATTCCAAGCACTAGGCGCAGGCAGTTAAAAAGGAGGCCTGCCACGGTCCTGAAAATGGGCTCAGGATATTTGGGCAAACGCTCCCAGGGTCTCAGGTACCTAGTGGGTGGCCATGGGCATTTCACCTGGCTGGGCGAACTCTTTCCCTGCAGGGAAGAATGCAGCAGGGAGGCAGCCAGAGCCTGCTCCTTCTGGTGCACACCTTAACAAGGCCCTCTGATTTTCCTACATCTGGACAGTAAGGTCCCTCAAAGAACAGATGAGGGGCCAACCAAGAGCAGCGGAAATGGCTCAGGTCTGTGGGTGAACATCCTGGGACTCGACTCAGGAAGTGGGTTCAGGACTGTAAGGCAAGCAAGCTCACACCTAAGTAGAAAGTGGTTCTTTTGGCATCTGTGTTAGTTAGGCAAGGGTATCTGGAGGTACAGAGCTGACAGCATGGTGCACATACATACACATAGGCAAAACACCCATATACATAAAGAAAATTAATTTTTAAAAATATTTATTTATTTATTTTATGCATGTGAGGACACTGTCGCTGTCTTCAGACACACCAGAACAGGGCATCAGGTCCCATTACAGATGGTTGTGAGTCACCATGGGGTTGCAGGGAATTCAGCTCAGGACCTCAATGCTCTTAACCACTGAGCCATCTCTCCAGCCCCCTTATTTTTTGTTTTTGAGACAGGGTCTCACTAAATAATCCTGGCTGGCATGGAACTTGCTTTGTAGAGCAGGCTGGCCTCAATCTCTGAGATCTGCTTGCCTCTGCCCACTGAGCGCTGGGATTAAGATGTTTGGCTAGACCTCACACCCTCTATTGGCTGGGTTCTCTAGAGTAAAGGAACCAGTACAACGTGCACGGTACAAAGGAGGGCAATAGACTGGCTCACCAACAGTGGCTGTCTGTACTTGATGGCTGCTTGCTCCTTAATGCTGCCAGCAAGGGCTGGAGGATTCGTGGAGAGCCACAGTCCGGGTTTCAATAGTGACCTTCAACCTGGCGAGCTTCAGAGTGAGACACTGTCTCAAAGTAAAAGCAAAAACAAGGGATCTTTTAAAACAAAACCAACCAAACAACAATATATGTGGAGAACATTCCAAGCAAATTAAAATAGGGATGGCAGTACTTGAGTAGTAAGAAACATGGCTTTGCATGCAGACAGACCAGCACGACAGTGAATCTTTTTCTCCACCAAACTTCATAATAAGCCCGCCTCTGAAAAGGGTGATGCTGGGGCCGAAGAGATGGTTCAGCCGTTAAGAACACGTAGTGCTCTGGCAGGGGAGCACCGTTTAGTTCCCTGAACCCATGTCAGGTGGCTTACAATTGCCTATCAGCTCCCGGAGATCCGACCCTCTCTTCTGGCCTCCACGGGCAACGGCACATATATACACAGAGAGACACGCAAAATAAAAATAAAGCTTTACAAAGAAAAAATATTAGACATGCTAGCTGTCACAGCGGCGTTCGCTTGTGTCCAGCACACGGAGGCTGAGGAGGAGGCGGGGGGGAGGGGTAGGGGGCGGAATGGTGAGTTTGAGCCAGCAGAGATCACCTAGTTGGTCGTTAGGAATGCAAACCTTTAGATGACGACAGGGATGACGCTCTTCTAGAGGAAAAGCTAGACGGAAGGGGCGGAGCCGGAAGCAGAAGTGGGACGCAGAGTCTGCAGCGTCTCTGTTGCCATGGAACCCGAAAGCAGGGAAGAGCTGCAATCCGCAGCTTCCTCGGCCGTTGTGTCCTCAGAGACCCTGTTGACACCTACCCTGCACCAGCCTGAGTCCACCAGTCTCAGCTGGTCCACCAGGAAGTCCTTGCGGTCCTCGATCCTCTTCATGGAGAGTTGCCAGTTCGGCTTCCCTACGCGGTCCCTCCGTGCCGCGTTCCAAGCGCTCCCGCCACTCCCGGAGCCGCAGATGCTGCGTCTGCGCCCCGCCTCGCGGCGCACGCAGGATATCTCACATCTGCTTGCCCGAGTCTTCCGAAACTTGTACACCGCCCAGGTGATCGGAGATGACCTGAGCGATAGCTTGATCAAGGCCCGCGGCAGTACGGATGAGCGCCATGAGGAGTTCCTGGACCAGCTACAGCAGGTATAGCGGGTGCATCCCAGGATACAGTCCGGATGCAGCCGCGTTAAAGTGAAGAACCTTATCCAAACTTTACACATATGCATATAAATGACACCTCCAGTGCCTTTCTCTGCGCACAAGCACATTTTATGTTGCAAATATAAACGAAACGACTGGAGCAGACAAGATCCAGTTATGGTTAGGCATTTTTGCCCACATTTTTGGGTCAGCAGTGTGGTTTCCTCTTTTGCACTGGGGTCAAGACTGATGCTCTTGCCTCTTAGTGACCGGCATTGAGGACTCCCTTCCCATCTCTGCCCTGTATCAGCTCCTCCGACCTTTCCTTTTTCTTCTTCACTTCTTTCTGTCCATTACTCTCTCCTCATATGACATGGCCTAGCTTCATTCATTCCTTTCTAACACATACCTACGGGGTGCCGTGCTCAGTGCTAGGCAGTGAGGACTCGGTAGCCATGAATACATCGCCAGTGGGATACACCTCGGTATTGAGTGCTTTGCCTGGCAAGGGGACAGCGTAGCCTCAACCCCCAGCAATGCAAAACAAACGAACAAACAAAACGGTGAAAAAGAAAATATAGGAGCTGGTAAGATGGCTCAGCAGGTAAAAGTGCTTGCTGGTAAGCTGTGACACACACACACACACACACACACACCATACCCCACACACAAAGTGTTAAACTCTCCTACCTAGTGGCAGGATATTGAAAGACCCTGCCTTAGGCAGGTAATCATGGCAGAATGAGATCGACTATGCAGTAGGGAAATTGTTCCCAGAAAACACCCGTCTACCCTTCCTCTGTCCTTTTTTTCCCACCCAGTGTCCCCCGAGGCTTGGAGGGAGGGATGCAAGACTCCTCCCGGACTGCTCAGCATTCAACAGTCCCTTACTTTCAGTCTTTTGATAGTTATGGATCTCTGCAGTTACTGGGAAAGGGGCTTCTCTGCCCACAGAAATTGTTGGAAGCACTGGGCTTCCTTGATCAGAGCTCCACACAGCCTTACTGGCTGTTGGCCTTTCCTGGTTCTGTCTAGAGAAACACTGCATGGTCTGATGGTTAAACCCACGAGCTCAAAATCCGTACTGGGGCTCGAACCCTGCCTCTGCTTTATGGCACTTGCATGACTTTGAGGATTAAGGGAGTCACTTCAGTGCAGAACCATTAGCTGATAGCTTTGGGTAGAATCCTGAATCTTACATCCGAGTATTAGAACCAGGGCTTTCTGGGAAGTCCAAGAGTGGGATGCTTGACTTAAGCACAGTACTTGATGCTCAAGGGTTTTCTGTCCACAAGAAGACTTAGCCACCACTTCCTTTCCTCCACTGTATACCCATTCATCTGCTTTAAAAAATGGTTAGGGCTGAAGAGGTGGCTCCTTGGGTCAAGGCATTTGCTGCCAAGCCCAACGACCTTAGTTTTCTATCCCCAGGACCTACACGACAGGAGAGAACAGACTTCCATAAGTTGTCCTCTGACATCCATAAGCTCACCATCGAATACGTGCCCCTAATAGATAAACAAATGGAAAACAAACAAGAATGACTAAATAAGTCTCAGGCCTAGCAAAGCAATGAGGAGCACTCGCTCCGTGCATTACTGTCTTAGGATTCCCCCGCCCTGTGAAGACTTTGCTTCCAGACCAAGAATATATGTTAGAAGCATGGCTGACTGGCTTGTCCATCTAAGCAGTCTGGAAGTTGAAGCGTATGCTGGGGCAGCCAAGTTGGACCTCCCAGTGCCAGTGTGGCAGAGTTTGAGGTGTAAGGTTTGCAAGGGTTAAGAAAAGCAGGATTGAGTCACAGAAGGTGAAGTGAGACAGGGACCCAGTAACTTGGAAAATTCTGTAGGTTGGGGCCTGGGGAGCCGGTTCAGTGAGTTGAGAGACTCAGGTCCCAGCACCCACTTAAAAAGCTGGACATGGCTGATGCCTGCCTGTTACCTCAACATTGTCTAATGTGGAGGTAGGGGGCTCCTGGGGATGGCTGCCATCAAGCCTACTTCCAAGTTCATCGAGAGACCCCATCTCAAGAGAATAAGGTGAAGGATGATAAAACAGAGCACCTAGTACCTTTCTCCGGTCTCTGCATGTGCATGCATGCACACATACAGACACTCAACATTTAAAACTAGTTAGTTTTCATTTATGTGTATGTCTGTCTGTCTCTGTGGGTCGTAATACATGTGTGTGGAGGCCAGAAGACAATATCTGATTCCCTTGGGGCTGTAGGTACAAGCGGTCGTGAGCCAGCTGGCGTGGGTACTAGGAACCGAACTCAGTCCTCTGGAAAAGCAACAAGTACTGTGAAGAGCAGAGCCATCTTTACAGCCTTCTCAAAAAAAAAAAAAAAAAAAAAAAAGGCAGTAAATTTCTCTGGGTAGCACATTACCCAGAAATGTGGTCATATTTCTCTTTGGATCAAAATAGCCATGGCTTTATGTACACTGATGTGATTCTGGAAAAAAAATAAAAGGTCATCTTGGGTGAGCCCTTTCCAACAGCTTAAATAGAGGCTGCAAGCTGGAAGCTGCCCACTGGCTATGTTTAATGGACCTAGAATGGGCCTTGACCTGAATCAAGACCTGGGTAGCCTCACCTTGCTGTTCCAAAATGGACTTGCATTTCACAGTATGGGTGGTAGATTTCTTTACTGTGAAGCCAGGAGACAGAAGACCGAGCTTGACTCTTACTGACCACACTGTGGAATTGTCATTTCCTTCTCTTGACCTCAGAGTTTACTGGGTTGGAACAGAGGGGTTTGATAGTTGTGTAGCTCTGTGCTTGGCTGATAGCCCCGCTGTGGAGAGGCATGGGGTTAAGCCAAAATGTAGGCTCTCGTCAGATTTCTGTGCATTTGAATGCCCGTTCGCAGGCTCGAGCCATCTATAAACATCGTCTGGATGAGGTTGCCATGTTGGAGAAACATATCATCCAGGCCCGCGCTCGGGATATTGCAGAAACAGAGCATGCCACCAAGCAGGGCAGATTACATGTCGTGGAGACCCCGGTCAAACTGCCCCCAGGTAGGTGGGAAGTGTGTCTGTCTGTCAGCCTCCACCTCTGCAGCTGTTGGTATTGTACTGTATCCACGACACTGTTCTTTTCTGAACATCCGGAGAGCAAGTTGCAGACATGACAGTCAAGCAGTACAAAGCACTCTGGTGTCTTTGGTCCCTCCAGAAGAGCACTGCCCCACATGGCCAGCATTTGACTCTCCAAGCCAGGAACTTGGCAATGGTGCAACATTGGTCCCTGACCCAGAGGTCCCATTTAGGTCCCAGCAGCCAAACCATAGTTTCCGCTCCTCTGACCTTTCCTGTCAAGCTTGCCAGGTAGGCTGGCAAGTGAGTCCCAGGAATTTGCCTGTCTCCACCTTGCAAGTGCTGGGATTACAATTGTTCACAAGCAAAGCAGCCCAATAGTGATCAGACATCACATATTCTGGTTTCTCGTCCTGCTAGTAATATGTCTTTCTTTTATTTCAAACGTGGTAGAGAAAAAACCCTAGATCATCTCTACAGACATTCATCTGGTCCCTGTATCTCAGGGCAGGGCAGGCAGCCCCAGGACATATTCTCCCTGTGCAGAACCAATGATGGAGACAGCCTTTACCATCCCAGGCACAGAGTGCCTCTGTCTCTCCAGCAACATAACTGTCACAAAGTGAGGTACCTTTCACTTCTCCATATGGATACACAAAGGTCAGAACTCTACAGGACAGCTTGTGTGCTCATTCTTGCCCTTGCTGGCCACTGCTCCACACTAGCTTCTGCGGATTGGAACAACCAGCCCCTTGCAGAGCTGTACTCAGTAGCCATAGGATCAGTGAAGCCTGCCATCCCAGAAGGAAGAAGACCATCAGCAGAGCAAGGCTTTTACAGGTCCGGGTCAGATATGGAAAGAGGCTCTCAAAGATGTGCTAAAGAAACTGACTTGGTGAGGGCTGGAGAAGGTTCAGTGGGAAGAGCATGGCCCACTTTTGAAGAGGACCTGAGTTTAATTCCAAGTACAGGAAGCTCACAACCACGGGCAACTCTACCTCCGGAAGATCTGATGCCTCTGGCCTTTGCCAGCATTGCTCTTCCTACCTACCCCCTCAAGGCATGCACACACATGCACACACATACACACATGTGTGAACACGTGCACACTGCATATATGTACATACATGTACATACATGCACACATGCATACACATGCACATGTATGAAAACACACGTGCATACATGTACACACATGCATATACATACACACTCCTGCACACACATACATACACGTGCACACAGGTATACACACTCTCTTAAAAATCTTTTTTAAAACTACCTTGAAGATGGCTCAGTATCTTAAGGCTTGCTGCCAAGCCTAGCAGACAGAGTTCAAACCTTAGGACCCGCTGACAGAAGGAAGTCAACTGCCTCCTGCAAGTTGTCCTCTGACCTCCACACATGCACTGTGGCGCCTACAGGCCCCCACAGCCATGCAATAAACAAACACATGTAATTAAAACACAGCGACGGGCAGTGGTGGCTCACGCCTTTAATCCCAGCACTTGGGAGGCAGAGGCAGGTAGATTTCTGAGTTCAAGGCCAGCCTGGTCTACAGAGTGAGTTCCATGACAGCCAGGGCTACACAGAGAAACCCTGTCTCGAAGGGAAAAAAAAAAAAAAAAAAAAAAAGAGTCCTTAAAATACAGCAAAAGTCTATTTTAACAAAACCCTTCTCCTCACATCTGCCAGAGTAAGATCACACCTCCCTCATGTCACTTGTCAAAGGCATCCGTTTCCAGTTGGTGTTTCTACACATTAGTGTTATAAACCATATATATATATATATATATATATATACACATATATATATATATTACATATTAATTATATTTTATAATATATAATATTACATATACTATATTATAATATATGCCATATATATCATATGTGTGTTACATGTTACATATTATATATTATAATGGGTGTTTGTTTACTATCATTTTTTGGTTCATCAGTTGCAAACATCAACTTCCACTCTTATCAATGACTTTCTCTGATGTGTCATTAGGTCGGTGGGAGTTGGGTTGAAGCTATATTTATTGCTTGCTGTAGCTTGGGCTCAGCTGTTCTCCACGTGGCTTTTATACTGGTGTCTGAGATGAAGAGACAAGGAAGTTCTCTGTTGATGGCCAGAGTTCACCATACCAGCACATCTTAAACCCTTGCCACCATGATTTGGCCAAAGTGAAAGGCAACTCAGAACTGATCTGAGCCTTAACACACGCTGCCTTCCTAACAGTAAACAACCAGAGACATCCCCCCACCCCGCATCAAGCCACATGTACACCCCACTCCAAACAATGCAATGACCCCCCCAACAATAATTTCCCGTGCCATGTATGCCTCGGAACATGTCCAAGAGCTAGAGGCATCCTGAGCCAGTCTCAGCTCCACGCATGCTAAGGGAAACTGTCCTCTAAGTGAAATTTTAGGGAAATTTTCCTATGGACCATCTTATTCCTAAGCATAATTAGGCACACAGATGTTTAAAATCAGATGCATCATGGGAAAGGACATGCACAAGAAAGGAAGGCTTGCATAATACAAATCTATCAATGGAAACAGAGACCCGCTCACAGGTCACCCCCTAGCCACTAGCTCCTCCTTCAGGACTCCACCAAAAGAAGCCCTAAACAATAGCCAAGGCCCTTGGGTGCTTTAACTCAAGTAGCCCTTACAGTGTGCATCCTGTGTCTCTTTGAATAGAGCTCCTTGCAGCTTTGCTATTTGTGTGTGCTTTTCCAATTCCTTTAATAAGATGCCACAAACCTGGAAACACCTGACTGGACTATTGGTTACACTGTTGCTAGTGACATTGGGAAGGACAGAAGTACACAGAGGGGTAAAGAACTGGGGCTGCATCTACCACACTTGGTCTTATGCCACCACAGACTCCACATACGGAGTACTACTTTGCCCCAATAACGTCATGCACAGCTTGGTCCAGTTGTAGGCCTCGACTGAGTGGCTGAGAAATCATTAGTTTCTTAAGTCTTCACCACAGGACTCTGAGAATTTTCCTCGGAACTGTAGGCTTGGAGCTGGAGGTGTGGGTTCAGCTGCTTCTCACTGGGTCTGCCTTAACTGCCTTTGTCGCGTTCTCTTCTCCGCAGTGAAGACGGTCTTCAGGTGGTGTATAGACAGCAAGTTAATGCAAAAACATCACTTAATCTCTACAGAGGATTACTACACTGATCCCGTGCCATTTTGCCCACCGCCCAAAGGTATTTATCCTCACTCTGGTGGAGCGCAGGGGCATCCCGCGCTTGCACAGATGCCCTTGCTCTTGTGGAGCGCCGGGGCATCCTGCGCTTGCTCAGATGCTCTTGCTCTGGTGGAGCGCCGGGGCATCCCGAGCTTGCAGCCCAGCTCATGCACTCCTGCTGCTTTCCCCTCCCTTTATTTAGTTGTTATCATGAATAGTCTCATCTGAGTTGTCTCTTCATTAGTTCAATTCCTTCAAGGCAAATATCCCATCTCCACCACATGGAATTTGATGCCCCTGGTTTGGGCAGCGATCAGATTTAAAAAAAAAAAAAAAGTTTAGATGTAGTTGAATGGTCCAGCAAAGGGAGGGGCTGAGGACTCAGATCAACAAACAGTCAAGTTCCGGATGCAGGCAGAGTGGACCAGGGTCTTCCCGCTCCGGAAAAGGGAAGCTTTTTCAAACGTTGAGAATAAAGAGAGGAATGGGCTGGGGGAGGGGGATGTGCAGACAAAGAGGGAGGGAGGGGAAAACAAAGTGGAGGGCGGGGCTGTGATGCTGGGCCCATTTCCTGTAACCAGGAAACCCTAAGAGCAAACGGGTGGCGAGCTGAGTGCAGGCTTACACAAGGAGGTAGAGTTTGTAAACACCGCTGGATAGGTGAAGGGTCGCTGTGAAGCCTATATGCAAGCATCAGCAGTGTCTAACCGTGCCAGCCTGCAAAGACAAGCTCCCAGCAGTCCCAGGAACTGGGACACTGCGATGACCTCTCTGGAGCTTTGCAGCTGTTACTATTTGGGGGTAGGAAGATACAGATCCAAGGACCTGAGGGTGAAGGAGGCTGCAGAGTCAGCTGTGCTGAGAGGCTATGCTGTTTCAGTACTTTGATACTCACTACCTGGCTGGGAAATACAGACTCTGCTCACTCCCTGAGTGCTTACTGGGAATTATATTAAGACTTGGGGTGGGGCAGCTCGGTTCCCTTTCGTTAGCAACCGAAGTCCCCATCTAGCCAAGGGAGCAAGGTCTTAGAGATGTAAAAAACTAATGCAAATGCCGAGCCCTCACGGGGTTTTTTTGTTTGTTTGTTTGTTTTTTGTTTGTTTTTGTTTTTTGTTTTTTGGGTTTTTTTGGTTTTTTTTTTTTTTTTTTTTTTTTTACTTTTGCTCACATTAGAGGATGGAAAGATGGCTCAGATGGCAAAGGCACCTGTCACCAAGTATGGTGACCTGAGTTCAATCTCCAGGCCTAACTTCAGAAAGTTGCCCTCTGACCTTCACACATGCACGAAGAAATGTGCGTGTTTTCAATAAATAAGACATGATAAAAATAAAACTTGAATAGAGTTAAAGGAGGGGAGGGGACTGGAGAGATGGCTCAGTGGTTAAGAGCACTGACTGCTCTTCCAGAGGAACCACGTTCAGTTCCCAGAACCCAGAAGGCAGTGCATGACTGTCGGTAACTTCAGTTCTAGGGGATCTGACACCTTCAACACCAGTGCACATAAAATCAAAATTAAATTATTTTTAAAAATTGCTCACCCTTGGGGTATGTGCTTAGCAACAATTCGGTTGTTTTTGTTAGTTAGCAATGCTGGAAAACGGAAAGCTATTTTATCCACTAGCCCTATGTCTCAAACACATGGAATAAGTCCCAGGGATAATTCGTGCATTGAACAGCAATATCTGGTGTTATGAATCTGAAGGCTTTGAGGAGCATGTGACCTGACTGTGGCTCTGGTGACTTTACTTGCTCACATTAGAAAGATCCCCTTCCTTCCGGCCGTGCAACTAACGCGTGTTTCCTCGGCGCCACAGGCAAATCCTCCCCTAGATGTAGAAAACTGACGTTTAGCTGTGAGAGGCATTTCATGAGCAAGTCAGAGCTGGACCGGAAGGCTGAGGAGCGCTGCCGGAAGCTCGCGGAATATGACGACTTGGAGTACACCATGGACAGCTTGAGCTCCACGTCTGAGGCCAAAGAGAAGAGCAAAGTCTCTGTCAAGGTTAGAACTGAATTCTGCTGGGGCACCGGGTGCAGGGAGGCGGTGAGAGGGAAGGAGTCCAGATGAACACAGTGGGGCCCGCCCTGCCGTCTGTGGTTCACGCAGTTGACCAAGAGAGCAACACGCCCAATGTGCTCTTGCCTGTTATTAACTGTCCTTTCCTGTGCTTCAAAGAAGGCAAGCACATCAACGAATAAGAAGTGGACAGAGCACCTCCGGGTACCACAGAGAGCTCTGGACAGAAAGCTGCTCGCCAGGATGGAGAATCGGAATCACTTCCTGAAAAACCCACGGTTTTTCCCTCCTAACACACCACATGGAGGCAAGTCTCTAATTGTCCCTTCGAGGAAGCCAGAGAGAAGGGGATGCCTGAGTGCAGAGCCAGAGTGGAGGTGAGTTCTTGCCTCAGAATCCCAGGAAATCTGAGCTTTTTGAGTGATCCTGGGAAGGTTCCGGATCTGGTCTGAGGAGGTCCCTAGACTTTGGCAAGCCAAGGTAGCATTATCAGAGGAGAGCCGGGCTTCAGGGTCACCCTCGGGTGTGGCCTTTGACCCTCAGAGGACTGGGGTTACGCTTTTCTCAGCTGTCAGGAGCCAGAAATAAAGGAGTAGAGCCCTGGGGGCTGGTGTGAGCTTCTTATGGGCATCCAAAAGGGGGTGGGGCTGGGGGCGGGGTCTATAGTCATGTGACCCTCATATGGTGTATTGATTACTATTTTGATGATGTTGTTGTGACAACATATCTCACAAAAACAAAGTGGTAAAGGTAAGATTGATTTTGGCTCTAGGTTCAGAGGGTTCAATCCATCATGGCCAGGAGGATGTGACAGACCAGAGCAGTCCACTTTGTGGCCGCTAAACATGGGGAAAGGGGCTGTTCAGCCGGCTTCTTGCCTTTCTCCCCTTCCGTTCTGTTTCAGTCTGTGGGATGATGCTGTCTACACTAACCATGGGCCCTTTTCTCCTCAGTCAGTCCTCCCTGGAAACACTCACAGACACCTACAGGTGTGCCTCACCAGGCTCCTAGGGGATATTCAGTCCAGCCAACCTGACAGTGATAATAGACCATTATGTAAGGGGTGCACATATCTTGGGTAATAGCAATATGGAACATTTTCTTAGTTACATGTAATTAAGGCAAACTGTACATTTTTTCTGTTCTCTAAGAGACAAACGTGTTGCGGGAACTATTAAAAATGAAAGACTTTACGGGACGTTCCTGCACTATGCCCTGGTTCCCTCATCCCCGGCGGGCTGGCCAGCCATGCATTGTCGGGCAATGGCCGACCTGCTTTCATCTCGTAGCGCTCTGACTCAGAGCTCCATGATGTCTCCACCCAGCTCACTAGGTTCCCACTGGCAGGTCACTACCATGCCAGCCCCATGCTTCTATGTCTCCATGGCCTCTGTGGTGCACATCAGGCAAACCCACACTTTGCCGCTATACATTTCTCTCTGGAACCCAGATGAGCCGCCGTGTGAAGGAACAACACAAACTTAGCTCAGAAACAATGGTAACTCAATCTCTGGGTGCAACAAACTAAAGCCTAATCTTGTAAGTCTTATCAAAATCTGATTCCTCTGGTGGCGAATCCTTGTGGATCCACCATGATACCAGGAGACTCTAGTAGCTACATCTTACCTACATGCTGTCCCATTCCAAAAAGCCTCTCTCTCTCCCTCCTGCTTCCTCTCTTCCACCCTCTAATCTGGAAGTCCCCCCCCACACACCCAGTGATTGGCTCCTTTATTCATTAGGGGATTGGTTCACAAGAAGTCACAGGTGTAACTCACTCCTTGTCTGAAGCCCCTCACAGGAGGGCAGAATTAGAATACAAAAAGTCCCAGGGCTATCCACAACAAACATGTCTTTGGCCACATTTCAGTAATTGTCTTAAAGGAATGAGTTGCTTTTGTATAGCTAACACTATTAATGTATCTTTTATAAAGAAAAATTGTAAACATTTAATGACTAGTTTATTATATGGCCATTATAGGTCAATTATGACACCACAGACATGGCATAGTCTCATGAGACCCCATCCCCACATAAATTCAACTCAAGGAAAATTTCTCTTCTTCCAACCCCCCACCCACTTCTCCACCCCTGTGAATTTGAAGCAAATCATGGTCGAATCCTTTCATTTGTGAGTTCAATGTGTCTCCAAGTATGCAATATAATCACACTAATGAATAAAAAAATTAAGACAGTTGGGGCACGGAAGATGGCTCGGTAGGCATGAGTGACTGCTGTGCAAATATGAGGACCTGAGTTCAAATCCCAGCCACACACATCAAAATCTGGGTCTGGCCTGTAACTCCAGTGTTTGGGAGTGAGTGGAGACTGGTGGGTCCCAAGAGCTCACTGAGCAGCAATCTTCATGTTCAGTGAGAGACCCTGTCTCAACGGAACAAGGCAAAGAGCAAAAGAACACTCCAGGTGGCCTCCCCTGGCTGTGTGCCCCGCCCCTCAGCCCTCCCACACAGGGGCATCCACACAAATTTGAAAGAAACAGAGAAAAACTGTATTAAAATTCCAGTTAACATGTTGGTATTTAATCTTCTAAAATTAATTTCCTTATGCATATTGAAAATTCTAGAAGCAGCCTAATATATTTGTCTTCACAAAACATGGATCATGCCTTAAAATTATTATTATTTTAAGGTTAATTTATATTTTTGGTTGTGAGCCCAGCCTTTAACAGCTAAGCCATCTCTCTAGCCCTTAAGATTAATTAAATTTTTTAAAAAGAATTATGTGTGTGCAAGCATGTGCGTGTACATGTACCCAAGGAGTCTGTCTGATCTCCCCCAGCTGGAGCTGGGGTTATAGGTAAGCTACCACCAAGCTTGGGCTGTCAGAAGAGCAGTAAATGCTCTTAGCCACTGAGCCATCTCTTCAGCCCTAAAATTTGTTATAACCTGCTTAGTAAACATCAACCAGAAAACTGAACAAACAGCCTGTTGTGAACGCCTTTGAAGGTGTAGATGAGTTCATTTCTTTACTTTTCAGTTTTTTGAGAGAGGGGCTAGAGTAGCCAAGGCTGACCTTGAACTTCTGATGGCTCTGCCTCCACCTCCCAAGAGTTGGAATGTCTGAATGAGTCAGTCTCTGCTTTCCACTGCGTCAGAGAGATGAAGCTCACAGCCTTTCTCCTCTCCCACAGCTGTGCAGATGCCCCCGTGTTCCTGGCGAAGCCATCAGTTGGATTTTTCACTGATTATGAGATTGGACTAGTATACGAGGTAGAGTCTTAGCTTCTTTACTTCACGGGCTGTCTGAACCACACACAAAAGCGGGTGAGGGGGCGGGGGAAGCCTAATGCACATCCAGGTGCCCTCACCCAGCTTCTGCAGCGGCTCAGTGCCATTTTCTACCCTACGACTTCTCCTCTGGAGTCTGTTGAAGGAGGCACACACAGCAAGTCCCACGTGTCGCTAGCACGTGGGACTTTCAGAGAAGAACCATCAGCTGAGCGGGAGGAGCACTCCAGTCCTGGTGCTTGGGAGCGGGAGAGAGTGTGGGAGTCAGAGGCCAGACTAGGCCACATGAGAACAAACCAGTCCCGAGAGATGGCTCAGCAGTAAGAGTGCTCACTGCTCTTTTGGAGGACCTAAGATCGAATCCCAGACTCTCCTTCAGGTGGCTCACAACTTCCTGTAACTCTAGCTCCAGAGGATTCCAATAGCTCTGACCTCCACAGACACCCACACTCATATGCACATATCCCCGACACACACACACACACACACACACACACACACACACACACCCGCATGCACACATACACATATATATGAATGAAAATAACATGTCTCATAGCTGCATTATATAGCTTCTATTCCTTGTAAATAAGGAAAGAGGGAAGGCTAGAATGAATCGAACAATGCTGGGTTGTAGTGGAGGTGCAAGCGTGGATGTGTGAGCTGGGAAATGACCCAGTGGGTAAAGTGTCTGCCGGGTAAGCCTGAGAACCCGAGTTGGAATCCCCAGCATCCAGTGTGAAAAGCCAGGCATGGTGGTGCAGACCTGTAATCCCAGCGTTGGGAGGTGGACACAAGAGGATCCCGGGGGCTCACTGACCAGCCAGCCTAGCCAGTCAGTGAGTGCCAGGTTCAGCAAGAGACCCTGTGCCAAAAGGTAGATGGAGAACCACAGAGGAAAACACCCGATGCTGACTCCAAAGATGCATCGGTACATATGCAAACCCACCCGCACACGAGCGTACGCGGAAACCCACCCGCGCACGAGCGTACTCATAAATCCATCCGCGCACGAGTGTACGCGGAAATCCACCCGCGCACGAGTGTATTCACATGTATACACATACAACCCATCTCTACACAAAACAAAACAAAAGGCTTCCAAGAAATGGTACTTAGGCTTTAACTCTTAACTTCACATGTGAGTCCACATGCAGCACACACTCCTTGAAGCACTCAGTGCTCCTGCATGTACGCAAACACAAACACCCACATATACACACTATAAAAGATGTGCACACACAGAGGCAAATACAGATGTCCAGGAAAGCACCCCTACTTTACTCCCTAGCCCTACCCACAGACACAGGGGAAAGTAATGTCACCCTGGAAGTGGGTAGCACACGCGCCATCTAGATTTAAGTTCCTAAGTCCTGCTTCCCATTAAGGGAAGCAGCAGGGCTGGGGGTGTGTCTCAGCACTCGCTGAGCATGTGTGAAGCCCTGGGTTTGATATCCAGCACTTTATACAACTAGCCACAGTGGCGCGGCCAGCACTGGGAGGGGGAGGCAACCAGAGCAGGGTATGTGAGAAGGAAGACAAAATGGAAGCAGGAATCTCTGAAACACTAGTTGACTCTGGAGTTGAGGCAGGGGAAATTCAAGGTGAGCCTAACGTGTCAGAGGTACTGCGGCAGCACGTGGTACTGAGTGTGCCTTGACACTGCAGCCAGACAGCCCTGTTCTACAGCAGAGCACTGGGTATGGCCAGTGCCCAGCCCAGATTCAGAGGTCAGTGGGCTCCAGGAGAGTCAGCTTTGTTAAGAGTCCCTCATACTCCTGGGCACCTAGAAAGAGATTTTCAGAGTCGCAGGCGAGCTGAACTACTGCTAACTACACAGCTAGAGAACTCTGCACCAGAGAAGGAAAGGAACTAGAATTGGCCCCTTGCTCAGCACTCTCTCTCTCTCTCTCTCTCTTTCTCTCTCTCTCTCTCTCTCTCTCTCTCTCTCTCTGTATGCCTGTGAAACTGTATGTGTATGTGAATATGTGCGTGCAAGTGTGTGTGTATAGGTGTGTGCGTGAATGTGTGTAAATGTGTGCATGTATGTGAATGTGTGTTCATGTATATGAATGTGTGTGCACATGTGTGACCGTGTGTGTACATAGGCACAAGGTCAAGGTTGGAGGCCGTTTCTCAGGAGCCGTCACTCTGAAGCCAGGTTCTCAAGTTTGCACAAGCTCTTTACTGACTGAATGATCTCCCAGCCCCTGTTTGGTTGTAAATACACAGTTTTCACCTTTGCTGGTTGTCAAGAGACTGAGGAGGCCCAGAGCAGAGACTTGTTAGACAGTGTGGTCAGCTTCACCATCTGCAAATTTCACTTCAAACGGAGTCAATCAAGAGTAATACTTTGTTGAAAAAAGTATACTTGTGTGTGTGTGTGTGTGTGTGTGTTCGTGCGCGTGTTCGCGTGCTTGTGCACTCGTGTGTAAATCCTAAGTTCAAGCAAAATTTGAACGTCTTCTGTGCTGACCACTGTAATGAGCCCTCATGGGTGAAGTGATGTGTGACACCCTGCTGCTCTGTCCCACCGGTTCACCTTGAGTGAGTCTTGCTCGTGTCTCTTGTAGTGAAGCCTACTATGTTCCCATCTACACTTGTCACTTAGAGCTCGATTCTTGTCCCCTCAGCAACACGGGTAAGAACTATTAAAGTAGTATTACCATATGTTATGGGTCGTGTGCAATGGTCTCAGGCGTATGGGAGACTATGTGAGGTTCTAGTTCCTTCTCTCTCTGCCTGGCCCAAAGCAACCTAGGGAAGAGGAGCTTTACCCAGCTTACAGTTCCATATCCTGAGGAGTCAAAGTAGGACCCCAAGAAACTGATCACACCGGGTCCACAGTCATGAGTGGAGAGGAACAGATGTGCTCGGGCTGCCTGCCTGCCTGTTTGCTTGCTTTTTTAAAAAAGAATTGCTTATTTCATTTTTTAAAAGGGGTCTATTTTATGTATACGAGTACACTGTATCTGTCTTCAGACACACCAGAAGAGAGCATCAGATCCCATTCTAGATGGTTGTGAGCCACCATGTGGATGTTGGGAATTGAACTCAGGACCTTTGGAAAAGCAGTCAGTGCTCTCAACCTCTGAACCATCTCTCCAGCCTGCCTGCTTGCTTTTGTCTAGCTGTCTCCTATGCTGTATAGCTCAGGATCCCCTGCCTAGGGAATGGGGCCACCCAGGAGGCTGGGTCTTTCTTCATCTACTAACAATGGAGCCAACCTGGTCTAAATAACTCCTCACTCAGACTCTCCTCAGAGGATTTTAGGTTGTGTGAGATTGACATCTGAAACAGACCAGCACAGTAAGCCGTGTGTAAACGCTGTGCTTAACAATCTACAGATTTGGGCTCCTGCTGGCTTCTTGAGCCAACTCCAATCCCACTGAGCACTGACAGTCAGGACAACTGTAGCTATCATTTTAAACACCACGAAAAAGCATTGAATCAACTCCAATGTTCATTTTCCTTTTTTTTTTTTTTTTTTTTTAGTTTTTCGAGACAGGGTTTCTCTGTGTAGCCCTGGCTGTTCTGGAACTCACTCTGTAGATAAGGCTGGCCTCGAACTCAGAAATCCACCTGCCTCTGCCTCCCAAGTGCTGGGATTAAAGGCGTGCGCCACCACTGCCCGGCTTCATTTTACTTTTTATGTTAACTGTGAATTGAAAAGCTTCCTCACTCAGGGCCTTACTCCGTAACCCATGCTGGTCTGTAACTCACTACATAGCCCAGGCTGGCCTAAAACTCATGGCAGTCCTTTGGCCTTGGCCTCCCAGGTGCTGGGAATACAGGTGCCTGTCACCATGCATTGCTTTGTATTTTAATTTTACCTTGGAATTGTCCCCATATAAAAGTAGATAGAAGAGCAAACCAAATCCCCACAGACCCGTCACCCAACTTCAGTAATTTCCAGTATCTGACCAAGCTGATTTCTTTCAGAACCCTCTTCCTTCTCGTCTCACTTGAATGTGGGGTGGTGAGCTGGCTCAGTGGATAGAGGCTCTTGCCAGCAAACCCGACCGACAGCCTGGGTTCTATCCCAGAAGTCACAGAAGGGGAGAACTGACTCTTACAAGTTGTCCTCTGATGTCCAAACAAGTACACACACACACACACACACACACACACACACACACACACACAGTCACAGAAAGAGAAATCAACCAACCACCCAATCAACCAATTAGTAAGTCTTGACCCCATGCCATGTACCATTGAGTGGCCAAAAGCACACCCCTCACTTTGCACAGATGGTGATCTCCCTGCAGAACACCACTGCCACCAGCCGATTCCTGCGTGTCCTCCCACCCTCCTCTCCGTACTTCGCTCTGGGGCTTGGTAAGTTCACTGTAGCAGCGGTCTACACTGCATCCCGATGACGCACTCTGCCCAGGTCTCCGTCCACAGCCCCGCCCCTCCCTGCCATCAAGGTCCCAGAGTCTTGCCAGCGACCCTGTCCTCCTCACCTTGCTCAGGGCACTAGTTCTGCCTGCTCGCCATCCTGCACGCTGTGGCTGCCTTCATTGCTTACGTCACCATGGCAACCTTTCAGCCAGCCTTCCAGCTTTAGTGTCTGCCTTGTCTTGAGGTCCCTGGTCTTGGTCAGGTGTGGTGGCCTCCACTTGTAATCCCAGCACTTGGAAGGCAGAGGGAGAAGGATTGACACAAATCTGAGGCCAGTGTGGGTGAAGAGTACCCGTCTAACCAAAAAAAACCAAACCCCTTTGCCATTCAAACGCACCAATCTCAAAGCTCTGCCCACAAGATAATCCTTATGGCACAGGGCCAGATAGCCTCCACTCATCCATTGCTCATGGGCCTCCTCACTCCTGCTCGGACCTTGATGTTGTTACCTATGCATGGCCCCCGCATGCCCCAGGCAGCTCTGCCATCAGCCTGGCCTTGGTCCAGCTGTGGTTGGTGTCTGTTGCATGAATTTCCCTAGGGAGATGTGAGCCAGCATCCCTTCACCCCAGAAAGGCCCCAGCGACAGATTTAAGTAACCATTCCAACCAAGTTGAACTTGGTGAACTAGTGAGTTTACTGAGGTTTCCCACAGGGTCACAAATGAGGAGCTCCTCACAGGCGCCTGTGAGCGAGAGAAGAGTCTCCTCTCCCTCAGTGATCATATCTGACCTCACAGAGCGGCCTCAGAAATCTTGTAGCTTGTTTGAGGTTCCCAGGCCTTATGGCGCTCTCTCTTCCCTCCAGAGCAAGGATTCAATTTGACAGAAATAGATACACTGTAACTCCTCAGGTGGATCAGCCGGAGCCCGGTGGGCAGCTGGTCCTTCACCCTCATTGGTCAACAGGGATGTTCCCAGGAAAAGGCGGAATAGTGGCTCCCGGGATGACCTGCCAGTACATTGTCCAGTTCATCCCGGACTGTCTCGGCGATTTTGATGATTTTATTTTGGTCGAGACCCAGTCTCCCCACACGCTGGTAATCCCCCTGCAGGCCCGGAGACCGCCGCCAGTGCTGACCTGTGAGTGAGTGCACTGCACATTCAGTGGGATCCAGCTAGGCCTGGGGAGCCCCTGTACGGGTGGGCAGCATCTTAGGACTCCTCGGAAGTGGCCCAGATCTTGTGTCTCCTGGGCAGAGGCTTCAGGCTCCTGAAAGGAACCTTCCCCAGCAGCAGGCCTCCATTCTTCTGTCAGCAGGGGCTGAGGCAGCAGAGGAAGGTGTTTCTGGGCGCCCAGAGGAAATATCTGAAGACATTGACTCTGTTGCTAGGGAAGGGAGGGAGGGAGGGAAAGAGGGAAGGAGAAAGGGAAGGAGGGAGGCAGAGAGGGAGAGAGGGAGGGAGGGAGGCTTCTTTAGGAAAGCCAGCTTCAGCTGATCCCTCTTGGATATGAGCTCCTGCAGCTGCACTCAGCCCCTCCTCCTATTGGATCTACACCCCCCTCCCCAATATCATGCTGAGTCTCCCTGACCCAGACACAGAGTCCACAATGGATCTGAGTCCAACAAAACGACTGTGTGAACTGGCAGCACCCTGGACAGAGCCCAAGGGACTCAGGGGTCAGGCTCTGCCCCATTTATCCTTCCTATTCAGTGTGGTGAGCTGCTCTGAGCAATGTCTGGACCTCAGAAAGAACAATGGCAGCAGGGTCCATTCAGAACGATGTGTTGCCCTTTTTTAAAACTAAATTTTTATTTTATGGATTTATTATACATGTGTGTTTTGGGGGGAGGGGCATTGTGCCGTGGTGCACACCTGGTTGTCAGAGGGCACCTTGTTGGGGTTGGTTCCCTTCTTCCACCACTATGTCCATCTGGGGGAATTGAACTCAGGTCTTCAGGTTTGGCAGCAAGCCCCTTTACCTGCTGTGCCATCTCACCAGCCCCCTGTTGCCCTCCCTGAGCCATCTCTTCCCGTGGTCGCAGTGTCACCAGTGCTGGACTGCGGCCACTGCCTCATTGGGGGAGTGAAGATAACCAAATTCATCTGCAAAAACGTGGGCTTCAGCGTCGGCAAATTCTGCATCATGCCCCGAAAGAACTGGCCGCCGCCAAGCTTCCGGGTGAGTGGCCATGGCCTGCGGCCCGGGAAAGAAACGAACCCACCCAGGCACATGAGCGTGGAGGAGGCCACTGAGCCACACCTGGGACCAGAAACTCACAAAAGTAGGACGTTGCAAGCTCCTGATCCACACGCTATGGCCTGAGGACAAAAGTGTAGATGTTAGGGGTGGCAGCGAGCTTCCGGTCACAGCTCCTGTGCAAACCTGGGTGCGGCCTGTGCCCTCTTGTATTTTTTCAATGCTGTCTCCAAGGCGAGCACGTGTGCTCAGTTAGCCCAACATTACCATTGCAGATCCAAGCAATATGTGAGACGGCGGTCAGGCAGCTCTGCTTGTATTCTGTATTGGCACAGTACTTAAAGATATTCTGGGGACGGGGAGATTGACTCAGCTGGCATCGTGGGAGAACCCATTAAGTCCTCAGAACTAACATACAAAAAGCCACCATGGTATAATCCCAGTCAGAGGCTGGGGAGACCGTACAATGACTGGTCCTCGCTGGCCGGTCAGCGTACCTAGGTGGTGATTTCCAGGCTAGAGAAAGACCCTGTCTCAAAACACAGGCAGACAGCATTGTTGAAGGACAATATCTGAAGCTGTCCTCCGGCCTCCACACGCACACACATACGCCCGTGCACCCACACACATGTGAACAGAGACACATGTATTACACACAGTATGTTTTGAGCTGACCTCTCAAAGAGGGAGATTGCACAGAAGTGTCCGTATCTCCAGGCTCTTTGCTTCTGTTGTGGTTGGTGGATTTTGCCACGCCTTCTAGCCTAGAAGTCTGAGACCTCCCTTCCCAGATATGTCTGTTGCCTGGTAGGGTCTTATAAGCACCAGTGTGTGCTTCTATCCTGGAGAGTTTCTTGAGAAAACCACAGTTTTGCTACCAAGATGGCAGGTGTCCTTGTGACACAGAAACTGACAAGCACATGGGGGTGGGGGTGGAGCTCAGAGGCAGATGCAGTGGCCACCACAGACAGGACCAGGTTCTTGGAAGATCCTTAAGATCCGCAGACAGCAAAACGGACATTTGGAAAAGCTTACAGCATCAGTGATGGGTTTGCAATTTCTTCCACACCGCTGTATAACCCTCTGCCTTTTTTTTTTTTTTTTTTTAAGGCTGTTGCAACTGCTGGCTTTGTGGAGCAGCCTCCCTTTGGAGTAATGCCTTCTGTGTTTGAGCTGGCCCCAGGGTACGCCATCCTGTTGGAGGTGGGTAATGAGACCTGTCCCTATCACCTCCTCCTCTGTGTTCCTGTGACTCACGCCCACACTGCTCCGACCCAGGTCACAGCATCCGTGGGTTCTAGACGGGTGCACGTGCTTGTGTTCTGTTGGGTGATGCACGTGGCTGTCTTATGACTCCCACAGGATGTCCTCTGGCCTCCAAATACTCGCTGTGGCACACGCTGTGGCACAACTTTCCACAGATGTACTAACTAGATTCATTCATTTAAAAAGTCAATGCAGAGCATTGCGGTTTGAATCCGAAATGTCTCCCATAAGCTCATCCTTCGAAATAAGTTTCCTCAGCAGCTAGCATTATTTACGGAGTCTGCAGAACCGCTCACAGGTGAGGCCTTGCTGGTGGAAGAAGGCCAGCAGGGGCAGACCACCAAGGGTTACAGAGAGACTGAGGAGGGTTACAAGCAGACCACCAAGGGTTACAGGCAGACCACTGAGGTTACAGGCAGACTGCTGAGGGTTATAGGCAGACTGCTGAGGGTTACAGGCAGACCACTGAGGGTTACGGGCAGACCACTGAGTGTTACGGGCAGACTGCTGAGGGTTACAGGCAGACCACTGAGGGTTACAGGCAGACCACTGAGGGTTACGGGCAGACCACTGAGGGTTACAGGCACACTGCTGAGGGTTACAGGCAGACCACTGAGGGTTACAGGCAGACCGCTGAGGGTTATAGGCAGACCACCAAGGGTTATAGGTTGACCTCTGAGGGTTATAGGCACACTGCTGAGGGTTACAGGCAGACTGCTGAGGGTTACAGGCAGACTACTGAGGGTTATAGGCAGACCACTGAGAGTTATGGGCAAATCACCGAGGGTTACAGGCAGACCGCTGAGGGTTACAGGCAGACCAATGAGGGTTACAGGCAGACCAATGAGGGTTACAGGCAGACCAATGAGGATTACAGGCACACTGCTGACGGTTACAGGCAGACCACTGAGGGTTATAGGCAGACCACCAAGGGTTACAGACTGACCTCTGAGGGTTACAGGCACACTGCTGAGGGTTACAGGCAGACCACTGAGGGTTACGGGCAGACCACTGAGGGTTACAGGCAGACCACTGAGGGTTACAGGCTGACCTCTGAGGGTTATAGGCACACTGCTGAGGGTTACGGGCAGACCACCGAGGGTTACAGGCAGACCGCCGAGGGTTACGCGCAGGCCCTGGTCCTTCCCATGCCTTCTCTGCTTGCTCTCTGTCAGTCTCTGTTACACACATTCTTCCTCTCCCTTAGGTCTTTTTCCTCCCTACTGGCCTAGGAAAGGCAAAAGAGACCTTCATCATCGTGTGTGACAACTGTCAGACAAAGGAGGTGGACATCGTAGGTGGGGGCATGGCTCCAGGAGCTGCTCTTCACAGCAGCACAGCAGCAGCATGCTGTGACCGCCCTTCTAGGAGAGGGGACCTGGGTGGGAGGGGACACTGCCTCCAATTCCCAAGCCTCTACTTCCCTAGTGCTGAGGTCACAGGGGAAATCTTTCATTCTCTCTCTTGGAGACCGCTCTGAACTCTGAGAGTCACCTGTGGCTCACACTGCTAACACCTCGAGGGTTTTGAAAGGTTGGAGAGGACATTTTTCTGAGTTGTACAGATGCACACAATTTTTCCTTTCCCTTCCTTCCTTCCCTCCCTCCCTCCCTCCCTTCTTCTCTTCTTCTCTCCTTCCCTCCCTCCCTCCCTTCTTTCTTTTTCCCCTTCCATTTGTCTGCCCAGTTCCACTTAGTAGTCATTAATTGAGCATCTGCTACATGCCTGTCTCTCAAAGTCAAAGTCTCCAGACCTGAGGGTGTGGGTGGGTGCTCAAGGACCACTTTCATTTTCTGCATGCTCTGGGGACCCTGGATAAGGTCAGCTGCATGGGCGTGACATGGGTCCTGTGTCAGCCTTTGGCCACAGGGTGCTGACATCGACCTGGTGATACTTGATGAGCCTCACTGCTCTCCTCCGTCAGGGACGGGGCAGCTGGTGGCTTTGGATCTGATCTATATTTCTGGTGGAAAAAGTGAGCCGGATCCAGGAGAGCTGAAAGACTTAACAGCCCAATACTTTATCCGGTTTGAGCCTGAAAACGTCCACTCCATCGCAAGGAAGCAGCTCATCATCAGAAATGCTACGTGAGTGGCATGGCCCTGGGCGTGCCGTTGACACTCCCTTAACTAGCTCCATGTTCCTCGTGAGGCAAGAGTGTTTCCTAAGTCAGGGGGAGTTGTGAGCCCAGAATGGACCCAGAAGGATGGAAGGATCCTGAGTGCCTCGTCAGCACACCAGCCGCCTTTTAAGTTCTTGGTAGGCACTGATCACTTCTGGCTACTGTACTGGACAGTGTGGCCCATGTAGGTTCTTCATCCTTGTGGGGAGCCAGGTTGCACTGTGTGCTCGATACCCGTCCACCACACCAATCTGTGTCTCTGTGTGTCTGTGTGTTTGTGTGTGTCTGTGTATGTCTGTCTGTGTGTGTCTGTGTGTCTCTGTGTGTGTTTGTATGTGTCTGTGTGTCTGTGCATGTGTGTCTGTGTGCCTGTGTCTATGTGTATGTGTGCCTGTCTGTGTCTGTTTGTCTGTGTGTGTCTGTGTGTGTGTCTCTGTCTGTGTCAATGTGTATGTGTGCCTATCTGTGTGTCTGTGTGTGTACGTGTCTGCACATGTATATATGTATCATAGATGCTCACAGGTAAATATGAAGTGGCTCCCACGGCTTTCTTAAGCAGCGTTGGTGTATTTGTCCTGCACCCCTCCCCCCCTTCTGCACTGACATCCCTCCATTGCTCCATTCTTAGTACTGAATCCTCCTATTTCCCTTCCGTGTTGCTAAGCAGGGATCTGGGGACGATTTTCCAGAGATGCCATTCCCTGTCCATAGCATGGGTGCCTTCCGGACCCCAGGCTGGGTCTTTAGGCTCAGCCCTCACTGCCAGGATGTTTCTCGGCCAGCTTTCAAACGTCACATTCGTCAGCCTTGAGCTTAGTGAGCCTCCAGCCAGAGCTGCCCTGGGACACAGGAGTCAATCACTTGGCATGATAGGAGGGACTGATGTGGCACCCCCACCCCCACCCCACCACCCCAGCATCCTTAAGTCCTGTCCCTTCCAGTGCTATGGAGCTGGCACTGTCCCTGTTCGTAGCTAGTGGGTCTCTCTGAATACAGCTATCATCCCAGCAGGCCATGGCTGGAGGCAGAGGGTGAGAGTGTAGTGGGTACAGGAAAACTGGAAATGCTCCGGTGGTGGGGAACACTTTAGAGAATATAACCCTGATATCCAGGGGTGCCCGGAACCCTCTAGTGTAACAATTAGAGTGTGACATCTTGCACTGCCCATGTCCCCTGTGGTTTCAGTCTCCAGCTGCTGTGGTGGTGGTAGGGGGTCCCCACTTTGGACTCCTTTGCTGTCTTTACCTAAGTTGCCCTCAGCTCCTCTGTGGGAAAAGCTTGAAGCCTGACCTGGTCACTTCCTGTCCAGAATAGAGCAGACCGATCATCCGTCAGTGGGGGTCATCTGTCAGTGGGGGTCATCCATCAGTGGGAGGGCCTTGAGGGAGACACAGCCTTGGATCCACTGCCTACTGAACGGTTGCCGCCCACGGTTGCGCCCACAGACACGTGGAGCTGGCCTTCCACTGGCAGATCATGAAGCCCAACCTGCAGCCTCTGATGCCTGGAGAGGTGCACAACGCAGACAGCATCAAGTGCCACCCTGACAGGGAAACGGCCTTCTCCATCATTCCGGAGAAGGGCATCCTCCAGGCCCACTCGGACCATGAATTCATCCTGAGTTTTTCTCCTTATGAGGTCATTTCATTAGCCAGTGAGAGGGGTCATAAGCGCTGTGTGTGTGTGTGTGTCCTCCCCCAACTCCCATCTATGTTCTTGAAAGATCCTGAAACTACAGCTGGGCCTGGAGAGGCACGTGGGCTGGAATGCAGGTCTGGTGTGCAGGACTCAGCAGCTTATTTCCTGGTTCTGACCACATGTCCCTCCTGAAGAACAGCCCCGTGCTTGCCCCTATCGTGACTTTCACAGTTCAGCCACTTCTAAGCACATAACCATCTCCACCATCCCCCGCTTGCAGCCCCTACGGAGCAAGGCACAAGCTCCCGACCGACTGAGTGCCACGGGACTGGGCCAGGACTCTGGTTTTAGGCAGTTCTGAGCCTTAATTGGGCATGGCTACCTCTGGAGCCAGCATGCATCTGCTTGCTGTACACAGGAAGGAGTGGTACCTTAAGCACACCAAGGATGCTAATCAAAGCCAGTATACAACTTGGGGGCTGGGGCCTTCTTTGCTACCCCTGGCCAGGATCCCATTCTTCCTAAGGCGGAGAGAGGACCCTGGGAAGTACCATATCTTTCGGAGTCCTCTGTCACCCTGGCTCAGGAAAGAGGAATCCCTACCCTGTCCCCTAGGTCACTGCAGGCAGGCAGCCGGGCTGGAAGGCGAGTCTGGTTATACTGAGTCTCTCTTGCAGCTCAAGTGTTTCCACAGTGTACTGCAAATGGTTCTAGAAGCTGTCCCCGAGCCCTTGAGGTAAGTAAGGCGCAAGTCTAGGTGAGGAAGACTCACCGCCATCCCTGGGCAGCCTGTCTGGTTGCTTTTGGGTGCTTTGGGGAGGTCTGCATGGTGCACTGGCTAGAGGTAGGTCTCCAGGGAGCACGATGCCCAGGGCCCAGTCTGGGGGATGCGCTCTGTCCCTGGAGGCAGCAGGTCTGTGCCCCAGGCTCTTTGCTGATCTGCTCTTACTTTGCACTGTCATGGTGTAGGCTTTGTCACATGACTATGTGCTTGGGGCTTGGGGGTAAAGGGGTACTTTTTGTCCACAAAACCAAACAAGTGGGATAGAGGCAGGGGCATGCTCACTTCCAGCTCATGGTGGGTTCTGTTCAGCTCAGGGATGGAGAACCTGGGCAACTACTCCTACTCAGTGGATGACGTGATCGTCCTGGAAATCGAGGCAAAAGGCTTGGCAGAACCCTTCCAGGTTCTTTTAGAGCCCTATGCCCTCATCATCCCTGGTGAGAGCTACATTGGCATCACCGTGAAGAAAGATTTTAAGGTAAGGTATCCTCTCACCAGCTCCAGCTGGTCCAAGTGATGCTGCCGTTAGGTGTAAGTATGGTGCAGATAGAGTTCAATAGGTCACAACATGGAGCCCAGGCCGGTTCACGGGACCCCCGTGCCTATGGTGGTTTACACTCCCTGGCCAGGCTCGTCTGACTTATTTTATCAGTGTTCCAGAATCTTCTGAAGTCAGGGCTTCAGCAGGATGTGGTACTGTATGCCTACATCATGAAGGAAAGGTGCCTCTTGGGAGGGAGGCCTGGGGCTTGAGCTAGCAGAGTATCACATGATCCCTTGGGAGCCCATGACCCCAGCGTCCTTCGGCAGGTTCTGGTTTGATCTGGAAGGGCAGTGACCAGGCTGGCGTGTGTCTTTCAGATGTGGAACAACAGCAAGTCGCCCATCAGATACATGTGGGGCAAGATCAGCCACTGCCACATCATTGAAGTGGAGCCCTGCACCGGGGTGATAGGTAGTAGGCGGGTGTGGCCTGCCTAGGGCTGGATGCAGGGAACCTGTATAAGACCCTGGATGTCCTGTGGTCAAATCCTGCCTTGGCCTGGAAGGAAATCCTTCCCGCCTCTGATCTCCACCTTGTTGTCCTCTTCCTCCCCAGAGCCCAACGAGGTCGGAGATTTTGAGTTAAACCTAACTGGTGGGGTACCTGGCCCAACTAGCCAGGACCTGGAGTGTGAAATCAAAGACTCACCCCGCCCAGTGGTGCTCCACATCGAGGCTTCATTTAAGGTGCCGTGGGGGGGGGGGGGGGGGTTTGGGAACTGGGCAGCTGGTAATGAATGCCTGGAGAGGTTGGGAGAAGTGGGTGAACCAGGACCCAGCCTCTTCCCAGGCAGGCAGTGACACACCCCTCTGCTGCTCTAGGGACCTGTGGTGGTCATCGATGTCCCAGCCCTTCAGTTTGGTCTGCTCCGCCTGGGAAAGAAGGCTTCCAAGTCCATCCAGATCCGGAATGTCAGCCAGCTCTCCGCCGTGTGGCATTTGAAGGAGAGCCCCGTCTGCCTGGCTGAGAGGCAGGAGGATGTAAGTGGGACCCTGCAGGCTCCCGAGATGCGGCCTCCCCACGGGACCCTCACCTTTGGCTCTTGTCTGAGCTGGGTTCCTTGCCCCGAGGCAGCAGTCTCCAGGGTGGAATTCACCGTCCAGCCCCAATTCCGCAGGCGTTTCCTGTTCCCTTTTACAAACACTGGATGCAGAGGAGGGTGGTGTGGGGGTTCTCCTTAGAAGCAGCGTGAGTCCAGAATTAAACTGGCAATTCAACCAGGAAGGATGCTGCTGGCCAAGGGGACAAGCTCCGCAGGCTCACCCGGAAAATGTGGTTGCAGTTTGAGTACCTGCCACCAGGTGGCGGCAGGCAGCTCAAACCTGAGGGCTCTCCCAAGAAAACTCAAGTTTGGGGATATGAGCTGTTAGTGGCTTTCAGTCCCCAGCAAATGACACACACACACACACACACACACACACACACACACACACACACACACACCAAAAAAAATCATCAACAACAACAACAAAACCCAGCATGGTGGCACGTGCTTGCATCATAGCACTCTGAGACAAAGGGGTCAGAAGTTCATGGTCCTCCGATGAGGTTAGGATGGGGTCAGTCCTGATTGCGTGGCCCTCACACCCATTTTCCTGGTCTCACTGAAGGGAGAGAGAATGTCCTTTCTGGTGTGGCTTTCCAGTGACATTCCATTAACCAATGTGGCCCTCTTGGGACCCAAGGCTTCTCAGTCCTACAGGTGCCCGTCTCATCAGGGACAGGGGTTGGGGTAGAGGTCCCTTCCTAGGGCAGACACTGTGGGATACTGTTTTTGGCATTTCTTGTAATCTGCTCTTTCCCTTTTGTATGAGGAGGGGTGGGTTTGCTGACTAGGGACTCGATCCTGGGGAGGGGGTGCGGTGAGAATACCAGCACAGGTAGAAGGAGGAGACCCTTCCTCTATCTGTAACTTCTGCCCACCCAGGGGACTCACCCGAGGACCTCGGTGGGTCTAGTGGGCTAGCCTCAGCTGAAGCTGTCAGAGGTTGACCTGGGCCTGCCCAGGGCACCTCCTCCAGAGCATCCAAGCTCCCTTCCTGTTCCTCTTTTGTCTTCTCAGCCCCCCTCTCACACCCTAGTCACCTTCTTCTGGCTCCCACCTCTTAACTCTGTGCCCGGGAGCAGGCACCTCTGTCTGGCCTATCCCCTTGCCTGAACACTCAGTTTTTGTTCTCTTTTTCCTGACATTTCCACCTAGCTGTGACCTCACGCTTGCTTGCCTTCTCCTTGGTCTCATGCCTGAGAGCTCCAGGGGCAGCTTGGGGGTGACCCTGGGCAGGAATAGGCAGCCTGCAGCACCCTAGTTCCACGGCCTCACATCTCACCATGGCCTCTGCATCAACCTCAGGTATCCGCCTTAGACATTGAGCCTTCCCACGGCCAGCTTCTCCCTCTGGGGGAGTGCAAAGTGACGGTCACCTTAGAGGCCTCCGCCTGTCAGCGGCTGCAGACAGTCCTGGAGCTGGAAGTGGAGAAGGGGTCCTGGAGGTGAGGACGGCAGGGTGCCACCGGGGACGATGGCAGCAGACTTTTCGGCCCGTGTTTATAGTTGGTACAACTTATCTAGAGATATTTCCGAATTTAAAACTACAGATACAGCGGGCTGGAGAAACGGCTCAGCGTTAAGAGTGTGTGCTGTCCCCCCAGATGACCAGGGCTCATTACTAGCACCCAGGCCAGGCGTCTTCCAGCCGTCTGTAACTGCAGCTCCAGGGTCAGCTGTCCAGGGCAGCTGTCTTCTGGCTCCCACGGGCTATTTACTAGCGAGGGGGAGAATGGAAAACTGGAGACATGCCAGCTCACAGAGAATGGGCACAAAATAGTCACTGACACTTTGGACGTGTTTTATAAAAGGGTGATGGTGGTGAAGCAGCAGAAGGGAGCCTCTGTCTGGGCCGTGGGGCCCCAGCCAAAGCGTTCCCTCTGAGAAATCAAGCCATGTAACAGGCCTCATATAAAAGGAAGTTTATTCGGGGCCTGGAGGAGGGGCTAGAGGGAGAGGAGGGAGGGGAACAGAGAAAAACCTAAAGAGAGAGGAGAAAGAGAGGAAGAAGGGAAGAGGCTGGCCAGAAAGAGAGAGAGAAGAAAAATGGAGGGAGGGGGGGAGAGGGGAGAGGAAGGGGGGAGGCTTGTACCTGGCTGTTGCTAGGTAAATGTTGAGCGGAGACTAGAGGACGTGCTAACAACATTAAAATGTGAAAACACTCTTGTATTTTGGGAGGAACTAGAACTGGGAGGTGCTAGCCGCTAGGAAGGCAGCGTTCCAGTCCCCTGAAGCCCCTCCCCTTCTCCCTCGCCCTTCCTCCCTCCTCTCTGAGTTCTGCAGTTTTCTCATGTGCTTAAGTTTACAAGCCCCCCAAACTCCCTAAGTCACCACTCTCCTACTTCCTCTCACCCTTCCCTCCCTGCCCTTCCGGTTGCTTGCGACAGGTCATGTGACCTTGGACTCACTAAGTAGCTGAGGATAGCCTTAGACGCCTGACCCTCCTGCCTCCCCCTTTCAAGTGCTGGGATAGCAGGTGAATGCCACCAGGGCTGGGTAGCAAGTATCTTGTTTTTTTTTATCTTTCTGATCATCTGGCATAACTCAGAATACCCACAAGAGGAGAGAACTTTTATGTTGAACCTAACAAAGTTAAACATTTTTCTACTTTAATAATACTATCAAGAGAAGCCGAGCTACAGAATGGTTGAAAATATGATCAGAAAGAGAGATACTGCAGGATATAGTGTGGCTTTTGCTAGCAGCAGGGGTGTGGGGCAAGTGGAACCTCGGCACCAGACAAAAACTGGGAAAGTTGAGCCGATTCCGGCTGAGAACGGTAGGTGTTTGTTTCATCCACCCCCGACCCACTTCCTGTCCTGGAACACGTGATCACGCCACGCCACATGAGGATTGTGACCACTAGTCACATAGCACAGAGTTCTCCACGCTAATGAGGTATCTAAATGGGCCAGCCCTGAGAGTTTAGCCAACAAGCTTACCTTTCCAGACATTCCTTCCTGCAAAAGGTATTTAATCTCTGGCCCACCCTGAGTAAATCATAGGCATCCATTTTCCACTACCAGTAAAGAGTTTGGACAAGCAAGGACTCTCTCTCTCATCAAGAACCACCGTGGAGGGAAGCCTTCCCCAAAGCCAAGCCACCTAAGTCTTCTCAGAAGGCCCCTCTGTGCTCCGGACACTCACCCCTGAGCTAAGCCAGACCCCTATCCCGGCACCAGACCCTCCCCCCTCCCGATTCCTCATGGTTCTCAGCATTGTCTGGTTGTCTGAGAGTTCGGGAACTCCAGCTTTGGACCCAGCCTGCATCATTTCTCACCTGGGCTGGGACCCCCCTCTTAGGCTACATTTGTAGTCTAGCACCTCCTGTTTCGTCTGCCCAAGCAGCATTCACAGAAACCCACGGGGAGGGGGGGAGGGTCAGCTCTAATGAACTGAACTCCAAACCACTTTGCAGAGGCCTCTTTATTGTCACAAAAAGGCACTGTTAGCAAGTCAGTTTCCGAATACCAAAACCTCTCATCTGATCTAGGAGTTGTCTGAAGGAGCCACTACCTAAGCAATTCTCAGCCATATAAGACAGGAAAAGCAACTCCATAAACCTCAGATAACAATCAGTCATTGACTATTTACAAAAGTCTGCTTCAAAGTCTAGGTGTCATCAGGAATTCATGCCAGATACACTGGCTCTGTTAAATTTCCCACTACACCTCTGTTGGGTGAAGTGGTGTGTGTGTGTCTGTTAGTCTGGTTGGTGTGTAAGGGGTGTTGTGTGTGTGTGTCTGTTAGTCTGGCTGGGGTGTAAGGTTGTGTGTGTGTGTGTGTGTGTGTGTGTGTTAGTCTGGCTGGTGTGTAAGGGTGTTGTGTGTGTGTGTCTGTTGGTGTGGCTGGTGTGTAAGAGTGTTGTGTGTGTGTGTCTGTTGGTGTGGCTGGGGTGTCTGTTAGTCTGGCTGGGGTGTAAGGGTGTTGTGTATGTGTGTCTGTTAGTCTGGCTGATGTGTAAGGGTGTTGTGTGTGTGTGTCTGTTGGTGTGGCTGGTGTGTAGGGTGTTGTGTGTGTGTGTATGTGTTAGTCTGGCTGGTGTGTAGGGTGTTGTGTGTGTCTGTTAGTCTGGCTGGGATGTAAGGGTGTTGTGTATGCATGTGTGTGTGTGTTAGTCTGGCTGGTCTGTAGGGTGTTGTATGTGTGTCTGTTAGTCTGGCTGGTGTGTAAGGATGTTGTGTGTGTGTCTGTTGGTGTGGCTGGTGTATAAGGGTTTTGTGTGTATGTGTGTGTGTTGGCATGGCTGGTGTATAAGAGTGTTGTGTATGTGTGTGTGTTAGTCTTGCTGGGGTGTAGGGTGTTCAAGCCTTCCATTTCATTGTGCGTCTTAGTTCTGTTCATTCTTATTCTTTCTTCTCTCATATATTACATCCTGACTGAAACCCCTCCCTTCCACTCCTCCCAGTGCCCCTCAGTCCTCCCCTCCCCCTCAGATCCGCTCCTCCTAAATTTCCCTTCAGAAAACAGCAGGCATCCCAGGGATGTCCACTGAACATGGCAGACCAAGTTACAATAAGACACCCTCCTCTCAAGGTAGGACAAGCAACCCAGTAAAGGGAAAAGAGTCCCATGATCAGACAGAAGAGTGAAAGACACTTCCCACTCCCCCTGTAAGGGTCCAGCGAGCGCACCAACTACGCAACCGTAGCCTGAGTGCAAGGACCTAGCTCAGACCCATACAGGCTCCATGATCGTCCCTTCAGTCTCTGAGCCCTGTGAGCCATGCTTAGTTGATTCCGTGTTTCCCTGGCATCCGTGACCCCTCGGTCCCCTACGATCCTTCCTCCAGACACCCACAGCCAAGTATTAAGTGGAATTCTGTTCATTCTTAAAAGTAAGATACTGAGGTCTCCAGCCATCCTAGTTGAATTGTCCATTTCCTGAATTCTGCCAGCTTCTGTGAGGTGCTCACCAGGCCCATCAACACAGATTTAATTACTGGCTTTTGTAGTTCTCTGTTAAGTCAGATAAAAGAAATGAGTTACAGGGAAAAATGAATCTATTCCATCTTTTATATTTATTTATGTTTTTTATAGTATTGTGTCAGTCAAGACCCCACCAGAGAAATAGAACAATATATTTATTAAGATGCAATTGGGGGGGTTGGGGAGATGGTTAAAGTGCTTGCTGTGAAAACGTGCACACTGAATCTGAATCCAGCACCCACGTAAGAAGCCGACCACAGCAGCCGCATGTGAAATCTCAGCACTGGGGAGGCAGAGGCAGGCAGAGCTCCAGGTCTCACTGGCTCACCAACTCAGCTGGACCCTGTCTCAAAAAATAAGATGATGGCGTCTCAGGAGGACGTCCAACATTGACATTCATCTCTGGCCTACACACACACACACACACACACACACACACACACACACACACACGAGACGACTATGCTTTAGCCAGACATAGTACACACCTGTAATACCAGCACTCAGGCAGTTGAAGCAGGAATTTCATGAATTTAAGCATTGCCCAAAATACTTAGCAAAACTATGAATTATGTTATATGTACTCTATAGTATATATTATATAATACACAAACCATATGTGTGTGTGTGTGTGTGTGTGTGTGTGTGTGTGTGTGTGTGTGTGTGTGTGTGTGTGTAATTTCTTGCCTGTGTACAGCTGGCTAGGCAGTCCCAGGTTCCTGGTTTTAAGGCCTCTCAGATTATTGACAGGACCATCTGGACTCTCTAGGATAATCTCCTTTTCTTACCACATCAGCTCACCACAAATGGTAATCATACTGCAGAATGCCTCTAGCCATCAAGACACACAGAACACTTGTCCATCAAGCTCTTGCTTCATGACAAGGGGGAAAAACGAGCAAACAAAAGCAAACCTCTTTGTGTCCATCCGTGAACTGAGGACACGGCACAGAGTACCACCCAAATCCCAGGGAGACAGTCAAATATAGAAATTTCAGGTCAGTTTCCCTGAAGCAGAAGCAGTTGGAACCAGTCATGGAAGGAACACTCAATAGCGTCAGCAAATTCTGGAGGCTGAATGTTGATTGGGATAAGACTCAAGACTTTTGGGAGCTCTTGTAGTTTACATTCTGTTGTGGGGGAAAAAAAAATTCTGTCCAAAAGCAGCTTAGAGAAAGGATTTATTTTGCTTACACTTCCAGGTCATAGTGCATCACTAAGAGAAGTCTGGGCAGGAACTAGCAGCAGGAACCATTCATGCTTAGCTAACTTTTTTATGCAGCTCAGGACCACCTGCTTAGGGAATGATGCTGCCCACAGTAGGCTTAGCTCTCCTGCTTCAGTTACAATTCAGACAATCTCCCTTCCAAGACACATTCACAGGCCAATCTGATCTGGATAATCCCTCAACTGAGACTCCCTTCCCAGGTGACTAGGCCATGTCCGATGGACAGTTAAAGCTAACTAGGACAGGAGCGCCTCGATTCTTGTGGTAATGACAGAAGAATTTTTTCCTTTGATTAGGGACAGGAAGACATGAGTAACCATTCTGAAGTAAGTCCAGAGTATCCTTAAAACATCTCATGTTTTAACTTTGAGTGATTTAAAATATAAACATTTTGTTTCTACGTGCTCATGTGGAAGTCTAAGAATCTGGTTACGTTCTGACTGACGATCTTGTATTTTTGCTGCAGCTGTGACAAACTTGGTTTTAGGAGTACTGTTTGTCTTTTGTTACTTTTGGTTTTCTGGAGGCAGGGTCTCATTGTGTAGCCCCAGCTGGCCTGAAACTCCTCACATACTGGCTGGCTGTGAACTCACAGTGATCCACCTGTCTCTGCTTCTGGGATTGTAAATGTGCACACTGCTTCTAACTGTTTTGTTGCTGGTTGTGGTGGTTTGGTTTGGTTTGGCTTTTGTTTGTTTCTGTTTTTGTTTTTTTATTATTATATTAATAGACTCAGCGCTTTCTGCAAAGACAGCCTCATGCCATTTTATAAGTTGGGATAGTTTTGTTTTCTCCCCTTCTGATGCACATGCCAGGTGATTTCCTGTGTTTCAGCTACCTTTCCGTGTATGCCGAGGTGCAGGAGCCTCACGTGTATCTTCAGAACAGCCACATGGAGTTCAGCAGCCTCTACCTGGGTGTGCCCACAAAGTCAAGAAACATGCTTGTCAATGGCACACTCCTGCCCACCCGGTTTCACTGGGGCAAGGTGATTGAGCCTGAAGGAGCAGCAGCCCAGATGTATGTGGCCCCGCCCCCCTGAATGGCCACCCTCCAGAATAAATGTTCAGCCTCTCTCCCTCCCTCCCAAAGCCTGATGCTCTCTTCACCGTTCACAGCAAAGTGTGGCTCCCTAAGGAGCAGTTCTTCTTGCCTGGCCTTTCACGGCCCCATCTTTAAGACATTCTAGCTCCCTGGTGAACGCGGCTGGGACCTCCAGCTGGTCCACACAGCTGTTGGGAGCCTGGTCATGGCAATGCCCCTGTGGTTGACACTGGAGCTTGCTCTGAGCACCATGAGAGAAACCTCAAAAGTGGCTTGCCTTCTGCTGTCCAGCACAGTGGGTTGCCCAGTTTGTTCAGGAAACCCTACGGTGGGCAGTGAAGTCCACCCAGGCTTGGGGAGGAGAGAAGGCTCTGTGTGGTGGTGGTGGTTGTTGTTTTGTTGTTCTTGAAGCACCCAGCCCTGTCCAGCTTGCTGGGTTAGCAGTCTGTGTAGATCCTGCTCCATCTGGTAGCCTCACAAGACAATAAGCCTGTCCTGTGTCTTCCAGCTCCTGGGGCCTCAAGCAGAGTTCTGCACAATGATAGTCTCTCCCAAATGTGGCATACTGGGCCCCAGTGAAGAGCTCCAGCTCAACTTGGAGTTGACAGCACACACAGTGGTGAGTAAGGCAGCCTGGGAGTGTCTAGTGTCTGGGAAGGCACCCTGTCTAACCATTGGTACCTGTGCTTCCTGGAATGCCAACCACACACCCTGCTCCTGCTCTTTGTGAGTGGGCAGGCCGTTTAATGTATTTCCTTTCATCTGGACCCACTGTCTGAGGTCACAAGGCTAAAGAGCCCAGTGCAGGCTCAGATGTGCCCCAAGACACACTGACCACGCTGTCACTTCCTCTCTCTTTCTCTAGGCAACTCTCTGTGACCTCAGATAGCCCAGTTGTCCACCTGTCCCCAGGGCAAAGCCATTGCTCAAGGGAGGCACTGTTCTGGGTGCTACAGAGGGAGGCTAACAGGTGGCTAGCATCTTCCTAGGGGAGGCTCAGATTCTCCCCGGAGTCTCCCAGAGGGATGCCATCATGGTGGGACATGCTCAGTGCTTGGGTGTTGCTGGCCATCTCTTTTCTTATCTTCTGGAAAGAGAAACATCCTCAACTCCTTAAAAACGAAGTTTCTTTTTTCTTTCTTTTTCTTTTTCTTGTTTTGTTTGTTTGTTGTGGGTGTGCACGTAAGAGTGTATGCACACATACCGCTGCATGTGGACAGACACCAGCTTTCAGAGACTTAAAGGCCCAACTCCTCACTCCTCGATGGCGGACATGAGGCCAATGGGCCATCTCGGTGCCAGACACATAGGCCCAGGGCTAGCGCGGAACACCTTCCTGCTGCCCATCAAAGACCTTGTACTTCACTGCTCTCCTCTCTGGAAGCCGCTCTGAGGACTCTCCTTTAGTTACTTCTCTCACCATTGTGACAAAAGCAACTTAAGGAAGAAGTTTATTTCCATTGTTCATAGCTTGAGGTTGCAGAGCCATGGTGGGGAAGCCTAGTCACATCACATCTGCAAACAGGAAGCAGAGAGAGATGAATGCTGGTGTTCACTCTGCTCTTTACAGTTATTCTAGACTTCCTCACATGGTACGGTATGTCCACACTTCAGATGGATCTTCCCACCTTGGTTAGCTCTGTCTCCTTCACAGGCATGCTAAAACATGTTTCCATGGTGATTCTAAACCCCATCAAGTTGACAACAAAGATTAACCATTATACCTTCCTGCAGATACATACAGATAGATAGGGCAGACGCATATATCCATGATATATGCAACAGCCTCTAAGGGCCTTGTCTGGGCTGGCAGGATGGCTCACTGCAAGCTCTGAAGGCCCACCCTTAGGGAGAAGGCAAGGCCTTCATGTTGAGTTACTCATGACTCACCTTCTGAGCCTCAGCCCCGAAGCTGACTTGTGGATCAACTTCCTGCAGGAAAAGCTGACCGATTTGGTTCTCCCTTGTCACGTGTCTGGTATGGAGAAGCCGCTGGCCCTGGGCATCTCTGGGAAGCCTCTGGGACTACAGGTGACCATCTCCATCTCCGTAGTGGAATCTGAGGGAAGGTGAGTCCAGGGTAGGGGCCACCACATAGAAGGCCAGCACTGCACAATGGTACTGGCCCCCACTCCTCCCAAGCGAAGTCCCATAGCAGAGAGAAGGCTCCCAAGTTGTCACAGACCTCGCTATCTCTACAGAAGCCCTTCTACCCCACCCCGTTGGGCATGTCCATACACACTTTGAGGCAGGAGATGACAGGGGTCCTCTATGGGTTTTCCCACATGAGGCCAGGCAACTGGGAAGCACCCCTTTCTCACTCTGCTGGGGCAATCTGTACAGTTTGGGTGTGCCTCTGGCGCTGTGGATTGGCAAGAAGCTCAGGCCTTGGGTCTGGCGCTTCATGAGGAGGGAATCAGGGATTAAGTTGGGTTTCAGGACTACTACCCCACCCCACCCAGGGTGGCTCTCTGAATGGGAACAAGGGTGGCGGGTAACATAGCGCCCATGGCATGGGACAGCACTCACAGCACTACGCAGGAGGAGCTGCGCTTGGACTTCGGCTCAAAGGTGCCCCTGAGGACTCCGGTGATTCGCCAAATCATCCTGACAAACTGCTCCCCAATACAGACCCCTTTCACCCTCACATTTGAGTACTTTGGGAGTTCCCAGGACAGCCTGGACAAAAAGACCAGTGTGTGAGTCTCAGCCTCTCTCTGGAGCATTTCCCAGGGTGCATATGGTGGGTTATCATCACTGGGCCATTGTGTGGCTTAGAAGGCTGCCACAGGCTATGGCTCAGGGTGTGGGCGGGACTGACCACTTCCATACTATGCTCTCTCTGTGTGAAGCCCTGACATACCTCCTGCCCTGCTAAAGACGGAGCACATCCAGGAGCACCTGGCCAAGAAGGAAAGGCTGGGTAAGAGGCACCAGCACGGCAAGTGTTGGGCCCAAGCCATGGGCAGAGTCAGGTTTGCTGTGGCTTTCTGAGGATGTGGGCCAGCCCCTGCCAAGGAGGGAAGGGGGGACCAGAGACTCCCTCTCAGTGTATCCCTCAGCAAAATCCCCAAGACAGCTAAGGCTTTCCCCTGGCAGGGCCTGAGTCGTGTATAGGACATGGTTTTGGTTTGGGCTGGTGGCAGCTTGACTTCAGAGGAGGTACAAGAGCATGAGCGTGGGCAAGCTGGGCCAGCCTGAGCTGGCCATCTGACTGAGGAAAGGTTGTGCAGTCTGAGCTGGCCTCCTGACTGAGGAGAGGTTGTTTTGTCTGAGCTGGCCTCCTGACTGACTGAGGAGAGGCGTGCAGTGGCTCTCTACCAGGGCCAAGCTTTACTAACCCCGGGGATTTAACCCCCCTGCCCCCAGGGCCCTGACCCTCCACGTTCTGTCCTCCCCAGACTTTGTGGAGAGCATGCTATCTCACAGGAAGGGAGCTGCTTTCTTTCCCCACATCTCCCAGGGCATGCTGGGAGCCTACCAGCAGCTGAGTATTGACATCACAGGCTGTGCCAACATGTGGGGCGAGTACTGGGATGAGCTCCTCTGCATGGTAAGGGTATCGTGTGGGCACACCGTTCATTCCTAGTCTCCTCTCTGCCAGCTGTAGCCTGCAGCCTCTCCAGGCACAGCTGCTGCCAGGTGCTGCCCACTCACATCTGCCACCGCTTCTGCCGTCAAGGCGGAGATGCCTCAGACAGGAGAGTCCCCCTGTGTAGCAGAGCCTTCTGGATCTCCACGCTGTACAGGGCAGGCTGGGGAGAACAGTATGGAGAAATGGGGCAGTTAACAACTACCAGCCCCTCCCCCTGACCCAGACCTCATCATTTGCTAGCCAGTCTTCACACAGACACAGTCTTTAACAAACTAAAAGATACAGAAATTTGAACAAAGGGGTCATAGGAGGTCAGAGGCCCTGAGGCTAGTAGATCAGTAGAGGTAGCAGGGATGTGAGGGGAAGGAAGGGCGGTCAGGAGCTAGGGGTGAAGTGCCTAGCCTGGGAACTGGGCAGTGAGGGAGGCTGGTCAGCAGGAACTGAGTCCTTGGGACCCTGGGGTAGTTGGACAAGCAGAAACTTTGCCTGATAGAAATGCAGTGGCTCTTGCTGACAACAAGCTGGTGTGTTTGCAGGTAGGAGACCTGCCAATAACTGTCATCCCAGTGTACATGGCCGTGGTGGGCTGCCCTATCAGCTCCCTGAGGAATACGTGCTACAGTGTGGCCCCATTCCAGAAGGAGCCTATCACCAGGTGCCCAACCTCAGCCCTGGTCTCTGATCCCTGATGACCATGCGCGGGCGCGCGCGCGCGCGCGCACACACACACACACACACACACACACACACACACACAGACAGACACTAGAACCCTCTGGCGGCTGGCTGTGCCAGCTCCTGGTTCTCCAGCTGGCCTAGGACCACCTGAACCACCAAAGGAGGCTCTAGGGCAGGGCCATCTTGGAGAAGAGTAGCCTCAGGGGACATGGCTGACATCTGTGTGTCTCTGAGCTTTGGGAGGGGTGGGTGGGCAGAGAGCAAGTCAAGGCAGCACCAGACCCCAGGGATAACACAGAAAAACTAGGATTTATCTGATGACCCTATGTAGGCAGAATGGCAGAGCAGAGGGGTGAAGTGACCTTTCGTCCGACACTCTGCAGCCCTGGGTCTTGGTGTTACTGGGACAAGGACACATAGCCGATGCCTCTCTGGCCTGAGTTCCACCCAGCATCCCCGCCTCCCAAGGTGACAGAGCCTGTAAGCAGTATGCCTGCTAAGGCTGCTCTTTGCCTCCAGGTTTGGGACCCAGATCTCTGGAGGAGACACAATCACCAAAACTCTCCGTCTGTATAACTCCAGTCACTGTGGTGAGTTTGTTCTCGTGATGGTCAAGGGGGTGTGTCTGGCAGGGAGAGAATATGCCTCGAGGGAGCTGGCAGCCATGAGCAGGACCCAAGGAGTCCAAGTGGCCTGTGCTCTTGAGACCAACCAGAATAGAAAGGTGACGTCTATGCCAGACCAGGGTTGAAAGAGAGGTGTTTCCCTCCTTGAGGATGGGACTCATCCTTGCTTAACTCTGTCACCAGGGTCACACTGTCCCCAGGGACAGACAAGGGCCCCTCTTCTCATTCCTTCAGCCAACAGTATCTGAGCTTCACACACACCAGCTGCTATGCAAGGGGCAGGGGACGCTGTGAGCACAGGACAAAGGGTTCTATGCCCCGGGGGTTCCATCCCGATGGCAGTGTGACCAGGTGCTGAGGGCCTTTGAGGAGCCTCTAGACTTCATTGTGGGGGGCACTTGGGCTGCATTTGGGTAAAGCCAGAGAGGTAGGGGGGCATTTGGTGATTTAAGGAAGAGTTTATGAATAACTCAGAAGTCAGAGGGGTTTTTTTTGTTGTTTTGGTTTGGTTTTGGTTTTGGGTTTTTTTTTTTTTTTTTTTTTTTTTTTGGTTTCTCGAGACAGGGTTTCTCTGTGTAGCCCTGGCTATCCTGGAACTCGCTCTGTAGACCAGGCTGGCCTCAAACTCAGAAATTCACCTGTCTCTGCCTCCCAAGTGCTGGGATTAAAGGCGTGCGCCACCACTGCCCGGCTAGAAGCCAGAGGTTTAAACAATCTGGGCCATTGTGTGGAAGGCACGGCCAGAGGCAAGGAGCAGGGCTCTGGGATCTGCTCCCTGTGGGATCGCATGTTTCTGAAGCTATTTCTGTCTTCACTGTCACCGTGTGTTGAAATCTGGTCCTCTTTGAGCTCACAGCAGTCGCATGTTGTATTTTTAGCTGCTTTATTAGGACCCCCCTTGCCCCTTAAGAACACTGCTATCCTGGGTATCTCCTAGTGTCACCAAATTGCCAACACTTTGATGTGATTTTTGTTGTTTACTTGTTTTTAAGTTTTAAAATTATGTTTATTTATTTATGTGTGAAGAGGGTCATCCGTGACAGAGGAATGTAGCGGGCAGAGGTCAATTTTCAGGAGTCTGTCCTTGCCTGTTATGTGTGGTTTTGGTAAACGACAGGAGGCTTAGCTTTTGAAAATCCTGAGACGACCTTGTCTGTGGGGTTTCACAGTTGGTTGTGCAGTTGTAGGGAAGTCAGCTGAGGGGGTCACCCATGCTAGACCAGCTTTCGGCCCATGGCCACCTCCCCGACATTCATTCATTCTCTCTCTCCCTCTCCCTCTCCCTCTCCCTCTCCCTCTCCCTCTCTCCATTTAGTGACATGGTCTCACTAAGTTGCCAATGCTGCCCCTTGAACTCGCTCAGGACAGACTTGAACGCGGGATGCTCCTGCCTCCTCTTCCCAAGTAGCTGGGATCACAGCCCTGTGTTATGAGCCCGGCTGTCCTCTGGGGGGTTCTCTCTGGCTTCCGTTCTCCTTTTGGTTTCCTCTCCACTCAAGATCTCTCCACACTGTTCTAGTCCTCCAGACTCAGGATATAGAGGTCCCTGGTGGCCCTGCTAAGAAGCAGACACCAGGTGATAGACAGGAGAGACAAGGTCAAGAGCTTAGATCTATCCTGAGGCATTTCCCAGTGCCAGCACCCATACCTGTCTTTGTAGATCCAGAAAGACCGTGCTGATTGAGACACGAGGAGGAAACTGGATGATTAGCCTGGCATCCTGCTTTTCAGAGGAGCTATGGTACCAGCTGAGGACACAGCATGGCTGAGGGAAGCTCTTGCATGATTGTGCAAAGTCTGAACAAGCATTAGAGTTGTTAGGAAGCACCTAGGTGGGGCGCACAGACAGACAGAGGACACAGAGGGCACCGTGCCTGCTGGGGCACCGCTAGGTGGGAGCAGGATTGCAGACCCGTACGACTCTGGGCGGGATTTCTGGCAGATGCATCATGGCCGCCACTGGAAAGGACGCACCACACAGGAGGTGTCAGAGGAGGGCAGGTGCAGCACGCACGGCTTTTTTGTGCACAGGAAAGCGAGGCCATGTGGCAGCCCAGGTTTGGGGAGCAATGAGGTGCGCTCTCTTCAGCTTAGAGGACTTACCCAGTGCTATCGAGAGGGATCATGCAGTTTTAGTTCACCCAGAGTTGGGCTTTGCCTCATGGCCGGAAGGATCAGGGCATAAAGGGAGGTAGGAAATTGCTGGGCAGATGCTCATGCAGGTTAGACTGATGGCAGAGGAGAGGAAACAGACCAAGGAGGTCCTAGGTCCCGGGATTGGGACATGAAGACTGGTCATGTGACCGTGAGGGTGTCATGTGACTGAGCTAGGTGGCATAAGCCTGTGAAGAACTGCTTGCCTTGCTGTAGGTGCGCATGCATGTCGTATGTACATGTGTATGTGTGTTCAGGCATGCTCGCATCAGTGTGCACACGTGGGTAGAACCAGAAGATAGCCTCCTCGGGTGCCATCTACCTTGCTTGCTGAAATGGGACCTGTCGCTGTCCCAGGACCCACACCGTGCTGTGGCTCAAACTGGAGTCCTCATGTATACACAGGGTCCTAGTTTGCTTTCTGTTGCTGTGACAAAACAGCATGAAAAGGGGAATCAATTTGGGGAGGGGAGGGTTTATTTGGTTTACAGCCCATCATCAAGAGAAGGCAGGAACCGAAGCAGAGACTATGGAGGAGTGCTGCCTACCAGCTTGCTCCTCTTAGCTTGCTCAGCTTTCATTCTTACACAACCCAGGACCACCTGCCCGGGGTGGCCTTGCCTGCGGTGGGCTGGGCCCTCCCACCTCAAACATTAATCAAGAAAATGTTCCATAGACACGCCCACAGGCCAGACTGATGGAGGCAACGTCTCAACTGAGGCCCCATCTGCTCAAGCAACTCTAGTGTGGGACAGGTTGACAAAACCTAGTCAGCACATACAGCAAGTACTCGATCAACTGGTCCATCTTCCCACCCCCTTCCCACCCCACGAACTTCTCCCTTCTCCTTCATGGCCGCCCCAGACATTCGCCTAGACTGGGAGACCTATATCCCAGAAGAAAGGGAGGCCTGGCTGCTGGACCTGCTTCTGTTTTATGGGCCACCCTTCCCACTGCGGGATCAAGATGGGAATGAGATCGTGTACTCCGAGACCTCTGAGGCCAGCTTACCAGGGTCCCCATGTCCCTCCAACGTGTCAGTGTCTAGCCACACTGGGTTCTCATTGGTGAGCAGAAGTACAGGGCGTGGTGAGGTGTGGCCCAGCTCTGCGGGGCCCACATGAGCCACAGGGTCTCTTTGGCAACAGGGCAGCCACAGTGGTGGCTCCAGGGCCGAAGAGCAGATCATCTCTGTCATCCTGCAGCCACACAACGCGGTGCCCTGCGGCCACATATACCATATCAGCCCCAAGCAGTTGGTGAGTATGTGGGGTAGGAGCTCTCTCGTGCAGCTGCCCCGGCCTGCCAGGGACCATGAGGCTACTGTGCTCCTGCCAGGTGATCCCAGCTGGAGACTACAGGACCATCTACATCTCCTTCACGCCCACCGTGCTCGGCCCGGGTGTTATGCACAAGGTGGGGTATCCTGGCTATGCCCTGGGCTTCATGAGCTTAGATAAGGAGGTAAGCCTTCCCACCTGGGCCGAGGGAACCATGGCCACCTCCTCTCCCCTGGGAGCCCCATGGCCCCCTCAGCCCAAGGACCAGCAGTGATCTCTAATGGATTGGGCTCCGCAGACAGACAGACAGATTCCAGGTCGAATGCGACGCCTTCAGGACTTTGCCGTGGGCCCCCTGAGACTGGATCTGAATGCCCACGTGAGACAAGCACAGTAAGCTCACTGGATCAACCTCCCCTGTCCCTGTCCTCTTTGAGAGAGGAACCTTATTTCCCTGGCACAGTTCTCAGAGCCAAAGGACAGGAACAGAAGGGAGGCAGAGTCAACAGGCACAGGAGGGGACACTGTTGGGCCCAGATCCTGGTGGCCTGAGCAGTCCCTGTCCCTGGGCAGGCTGCACGCTGAGCTGGACAGCAGTGGCTACTTGGAATTCTGGTGCCAGGCCAGCAACCTCATCCCCCCAAATCCCTGCAGTGGGGTGAGTATGCTGTCAGCCTGAACCAGTCAGAGGACATGGACCTCCCATGTGCCTGTGGGTCCTTCTGGGGTATAGGCCTTTCAAGTCTTGAGTCCCTTTCCCAGAGTCATGGGCCTCAGGAGTAGGAAGAGCTATGTCATGTGATATGCCATGCCAGCCACACACACCCCCCCAGCCCTGCCATCTTTGTGGCCTCCAGGTGCTGAGTGACTGGCTTACCACCCGCCATCTGAAACTGATCAACAACACGGAAATCCTGTACTACTTCCGGGCTCAGGTCTCCAGGCCCTTCTCCGTTTCTCAAGGTGGGGACAGCAGAGGCCCTTATCAGTGTGAAGAGGAGGCAGCCTCCACAGTTCAGCAGCTGATGATCCACCCACAGAAGAACATGCTGGTCAGTGCAGGGGTGAAGCATCTCCCCCCTCCCCGCCGCAACAGGCAACATCTGGGCACGAGGCACAAATGAACAGTCACAGGTCATGCGCTCAGATACGTCTCTTTCAACATACAAAGCCCGTCTGCACAGGCTGTACACAGATGGAAGCACTGCAAACAGCCACATGTGTCCCACAAACACATCCAGACTCTCTCTGGTGTGTGTCCGGGTGTCCCCACCACTGATGGCCTGGTGGAGGCCAGTGCACACTACTTCACCTCTGCTTCACACCAGCCCCCCCCCTCATGTGCCCTTTGGCTCATAGCTATATGCCCTAGCTTGAGGCCACCCACGGTTGGATTGCCATGAGCGTAAGTAAACCCCTCGGAACGTAGGGCACACACGAGCCTGAAGTCTTGTCCAGGGTGGGCAGCAAAGCTGCAGACCCTCCCTTCCCCACCCCACCCCTCCCTTGCAGCCCCTTACCCCTTCTGTTGATGAGTTTTGGGGTTGCCCCTGAGTGCCTGCCTTACTCTGCACACCTGGGTCATCTCGTCCACCTTCTCCAGGATCCCACTGAGTAGCCACGCCCTTGCAGATACGCCTTTCACTGTGTGCACCGAGGGCCTGCGTGTGTTGCCTGGCAGGACCCCCCAGGCCTTGCTTGGGGAGGTCAGGGAGCCAGAGCCAGAGCTGCGCAAGATGGCAGAGAGCTCTCATGACTACTCTGCCTGGGCTCCCCACTAAGAGAGCTGAGGGGAAGGGAGGATCCCGAGGACGCTCCCCAAATGCTCCCAGAAAAGAAAAGTAACATCACAGAGTAGCCTGTGGTCACAGGCAGATGGTACATGGGCATCTGGCCCCTGACATGAACGTTTTTAGTTCTAGATCTAAACATACCCTTTAAAACAGAATTCACCACCACCACGCCCTGTCCCATGTGGCACCTTTCTCAATAGAGTGACGTTTTATCATAGCAGTCTATCTTGTCAGCCAGAGCTCTGAACTCCCGAGGACCAACCAGACCCTAAGGGTGACCTCTGACCTGCGCCTCATTCTGGCCCTAGACAACAGTTTCCAAGCCTGGGAACCCCAGCCTTCAGAATGTTTGCAGCAAGCACATGTTCCCAGCCCCCCTCCAGGCCTCCTCGCCACGTGAAAGTCATGCGGCAAATGCCTCGGCTGATTCTGATGAGCTACCGAGGAGCTGTCTTCAGGGCCAGGGGCCCAAGGCCCACTTTATTTAGGTCTCCTATGTACTGTTTGCAGCCCAGGTTGTGTTTCCACAGCCAACTCCCCACAGCAGCCAGAGCTGCCTTGGATGTCCTGTTTTAGACCTTAACAGGCCCCTCCTGTCCTCAGGATAAAAACAGTTTTTTCATTGGCACGTACGCAAAACCTCAGCCCAGGTCGTGCTCAGTGGAAAAGGCAGTTTCCTTGCACTGTCCCCTCTGGTAGGCTCCTGGGGATAAGGAAGGCTGACCTCTGCTGACCACCAGGTACTGGGCACACAGCAGGTGTGTGCAGGCATTGGGGACCAAACGCTCCACGAGGGGGCGCTGCTGAGCTGTGAGCTGGGCAGTTGAGCCACTCTGGGCTCCACAAGCCCCATAAGCTAGGGGCTGGTCCTAGTTGGACTAGCAGGGGCTGTAGGAGGGACAGGAGAGACGCCTGCCTTCAGCAACCTAGAGTGACCCTGCGGTCCACATCTGCTCAGGTGAATGTGTCCTTCTCACTCTCCCTGGAACTGCTGTCCTACCAGAAGCTCTCAGCTGACCAGATGTTGCCTGGAGTAGACATTGAGGAGAGTGAGAATGGGGAGAGAAAGATGGTGTTCACACAGAATCTGCTCCTGAGCTTCAGCAACCACACTGTTCAGGCATGTTCTAGGCTGCCCCTGCTACTCATTCCCCGCCTCCTGGGGAGGAAGATGGCACCCTGCCCCGAGGGTGAGAGACTGGAGGGGGAAATCCAGGGGGCTCCTCAGGAGAGGTGACAGGTGAAGCCAGCTTCCTGTTTAACCAAGTGAAAATGGAGGGTGTGGCCTCACTGGTAAGCAAGGTGAGCGCCCGAGGTAGAGGGGAGGAACACTACTCGGCTCCTCTAGGGCTTTGGGTGCCAGACTGAGCCGCACTGACCAGGTCACACTGACGGGTCAGTGTGAAGCTGAGGGAGTCAGAGTGTCTAGCCGGGGATGCAGGTAAGGAGCTGAAGGATAGGCCCTGTGAGATGCCAGGAAGACCAGGAGTAGAGCAGAGTAGTGGAGCCCTGCAGCCAGAAACCCGGTCGGCACCCCAGCCAGAAATCGGGGGGGGGGGAGGCAGTCTGGGCCAAAGAGAAGTTGCCCGTGGCAGTGCCTGAGTGACTCGTGGACTCCTGAGTGGCCTCTGACCACTTGGCTCAAGGTCTAATGGGTGGAGGGTGTGCCTTGGACCCCCTGGGAGGAAGGAGACAAGGAAGGAGGTCAGATGGCTGACTGACCTATTGATTGGGAGCCGAGCACACAGCTCCATGGGAGAGGGGCCGGCAGAGACGCTGAGGGTGTCCTTCTGGCCCTGCAGGATTCCACCTGTGCCCCCTGGCTTTGGTGGCAGTGCCAACCCCTTGCTGCCTCAGCTCTGTTCAGAAGTATCGGTACTCGGGGGAGGTAGGGTCCTGTTTCCCAGGACCTCAGTTCAGAACACCACCCCTGTGGGCAAGGTGACCTCACCCTTCACTGAGTCATTGGCTTGGGCTCCCAGGAGGTGCCCCTGCGGGCCTTTGTGACCCTGCCGGCTCTTCAGCTCTCCACCAGCTGGGTAGACTTCGGGACCTGTTTTGTGGACCAGGAGCACACTCGGGAAATCTACCTGATGAACCTCAGCAGCTGCCGGAGCTACTGGACGGTGCTGATGGGTATGCTAGGCCCTCCCATATGCTGCTGTCCCCTGATGGGACTGAGCAAGACCCCATGGGAGGGACGGTTGAGTCCTGTCCAGGTAGACTGGCTCTCTAGGGCTGGTGACACCTGACACTTCTGGAGTCCACCTGTCATCCAGTTCCTGGCTGCCCTGCCCTGGGTTGCTGGCAGGACCAGAGGTGCACCTGAGAGGCTCATCTGATCCTGTCTTCTTGGTGTAGGACAGGAGGAACCAGCCAGGGAGGATCATGCATTTGGGGTCTCCCCAGGCAGTGGACTGCTGGAGGCCCGAGCCACCAATGCACCCCCAACCTTCAGCCCGCTTCAGTTGTACTTCAACCCTAGGTAAGAGCTGCTTCCTGCCTCCAGGGCACCGCCCATGGGGCCTGAGCACCAGCTGGGATGGCCTAAGCTCACCTACCCCTCCCTCAGGAGCAACCTCCTGTATGAGTCCACACTGGTCGTGGAAGGCGTGCTGAGCGAGAAGCCCTGTGTCCTGAGGCTGCGGGGCCTAGGCTCTTACGACGAGAGATACGTGAAACTCCACGAGTTCTGAGGCTCTGTAGCCCTCAGGTCCAGCCCCAGCCGAGGACGTCGATCTGGCTCAGGGCTGCCAAACAGGGACACAGGCTACAGAACTGGAGGCACTCCTAGGATGAGGGATCTCCTCCTAGGGTGTGGTGTGAGCCAGGCCCTGCCTAACAGGTCTCGGGGCTAACAAACACAGGCCGCCACCAGCAGAGTGGCTATGACCGTCACTATAAAGACAGACCATGGATTCCAACAAAGCAAAAACTGGACCCTGGGTGAAATGACAGCAACCAAGATCAGATGACACACGTTTACTATGCCCATCATATCCACCATTCATGAGGCCACTGTCCCACAGAAATATATGTTGTCCCGTGGTCAAGTGTGATGTGCGCTGTCTTTGGTTCAACTAAGAGGACCAGATTGGATGCCCCAGTGCCCACTTGTACCCACACCGCAGTTACATTTTCTAAATTAAAGTGCTGTGACACACCCCTCCACTGCTGAGTGTCCCATGCAGATGGTTTCCGTAGCATCCCTCTCTGGACACCACTGTAGGACTCTCTGGGTGGTGCCTCCTGCAGTCAGGCCTCAGTTCCCAGGGTACTCAAAGACCGCGGCGGCCCCCATCCCAGTCCCGATGCACATGGACACCACGCCATAAGCCCTAGGGAAAGAATCAGTGTTGGCTTGCATAGCCAAACCCCAACCCATGCTCCCGCCAGGCAGAGCTGCAGCAACAAGGGCTCGTGGGCAGAGTCAAAACCAGCAGAGCAGATCTGTGGGAACTGAGTCCCAGACAGACACACACCCAGGTGGCAGGTGCCTGGTTATGCTGTCTTTGAAACAAGGCTTCTGGAAGACAGGTCTCACCCCTCCATTCCCAGTTCAGAACACCTCCGTGTGTGCTCACCTCCCTGAGCCCCAGTCATCAGACACCCCAGCTCAAATACCCCCCCCCCCCAAAACCCCCCGAGGAGCAGCCTTACCGTCTGCCACGGCGCTTGAGCTCATTGAGCAGGGTGACAACCTGCCTTGCTCCAGTGCAGCCCAGGGGGTGGCCCAGGGCTATTGCACCCCCCAGGGGGTTCACCTTCTCTGCAGGAATCCCTAGCTTCTCCACACAGTAGAGGGCCTGGAAGGAGCCAGAGCAGCAGGTAGAGCCACTGCCCACCCTGCACCTCTGTCTCGCTCGTCCCACCACGCAGCTCAGGGCCCCAGGCAATGCTGAGACCCAGGCTCACCTGGCTGGCAAAGGCTTCATTGATCTCGAAAACATCTATGTCATTCACAGTCAGCCCTGTGGGGGGAGGTATAGATCAGAATTGACAACAACCACTGGGCAGGACTTTGGATTTCCCCAGGACCCTGTCATAGGTCCTAAGCATAGGTCCCAGGAGCCTGATGTTTGTCTTTTAGGGACAAGAGAGTGAGTTCCGGCTAGTTGTAAGGTCAGGTGGGCCTTGGGTGTGAGGTGCTAGCCTGCTCCATCCACAGCACCCACAAGGTCAAACCCAGCACTCCCCAGTCCCAGATACAGGTTATGAAGGATCCAAGCACAGTGTGACAAGGAGCCACCTCACCTGCTTTCTGCAAGGCCGCAGGGATGGCATAGGCAGGTCCGATGCCCATGATGTCAGGAGGGACCCCGACCACTGCATAGGACCTCAGGACCCCAAGGATGGGGAGACCCAGTTCTTCAGCCTTGGACCTCCGGGCCAGCAGGACGGCAGCTGCTCCATCGCTCACCTGACTGGAGTTTCCTAGGGGAGGAAGGGTGAGACGAGGAGGCATCAGGCCAAGCCGAGGAGAGCCAGCCCCCCACCATCCCCTTCCCAGGGGCCTGGTCAGCTCCAGGTCTCAGAGTGGGACAGGTCACCGCGATCGGCCCTATTCCTGACCCACGCTCACCGGCTGTGGTAGAGCCTCCATCCTTGAAGGCAGGCTTCAGCTTGGCCAGGCCCTGCATGGTGGTGCTGGGGCGGATACCCTCATCCTGAGACACGGTGATGGTTTTCTTGTCACCCTTGTCATCGAGGACAGTGGTTGTCACAGGCACGATCTCAGCACGGAAGCATCCTCTGCTCTGGGCGCTTGCCGCCCTGCCAGCACCATGGACAGCGAGAGTCAGGCGGGTTCTAGTCTCTTCCTGCCTATCCCTGGCCTTTGCTAACTCAGGGAGGCTGTGCAACCAGGAACTGTTCTGGCCCCGTTGGAGCTCTGAGTGACTGCTAAGATGCCTCAGACACTACCTTTCTCTGGGAGGGAAAGGCCTGCCCATAGCTCTCCCGGACTCATCATCCTCAGCTCCTGATTTTCACTGGCGGTGCTCATCCCAGTCAGGAGCAGGGAGTTCAGAGGTGCTATTATGTTTTCCGGCTCCCTAATTGCTGGCTGCTAAGCCTGCTCAGTGGTCTCTTCCAGAACGAGGCTGGCCCCTTGGGAATATTTGTGCTGGATTCTTCAAGGCTCCTGTTTGACTGCTAAAGGTACAATGTTACCCGCTCCCCATCTAAATTTAAAGGCGAGGTGCATGCACATCCTGGACATATTTTCTGGTTCACACACTGTTGATACACAAATCATGTTGAGATGAGCAAAACAATTGGGTAGAGCCATTCCCATGGGCAGGAACACACGGCTGCCAGCGAACACACTGCTGGCCAACTTTAAAAGGTGAGGCCACCTGGCTTATATTTTATCCCTCCCTTTGTTCTCAATCTGTGACCTGAGTGGCCAACCTGCCCTTCCTTTCCCCACAGGCCTGAGGCTGTGGTTTTCTTGAATGGCGGCCTCAGGCCACCACTCCAAACCCAGGTCTTCATCTTGTGCTAGGACAATTAGGTCTTAGCACCACTGACCCCACACTCCAGGCTTAAGGGTCACCAGTGACCACCATGTCTGGTCAGAACTGGGTCCTTCTTCATGTCCCAAGAAGCAGAGTAGAGGAGGAACGGAGGCCCAGCTAGGGAGAGGACACTCCCTTGAGAGACCAACCTCAGTGAACAGTTAAAGCAGACTAGGAAGACCCACCCCACATTGCTGCTGAACCTTTCCACGTCCCAGCTAGAGCCAGGAGGCTAGTCAACACCTTAGTATCACAGTGAGAGCCCCACCAACAGCCC
>CM052706.1:4783523-4823439 GCA_028551405.1 Uromys caudimaculatus | reverse complement strand
GGAACATGGTAAGACCAGTGAATTCCATGATCGTGGGCCCACTGTCGCACTTCTCTGGCTGTGAAATGAGTTCCTTGGTCAGAAGCAATACTGTGTGGAATACCATGATGATGAATAAGGCATTCTGTAAGTCCACTGATGGTGGTTTTGGCAGAAGCATTACATGCAAGACAGGCAAATCCATAACCAGAATAAGTATCTACCCCAGTAAGAACAAAATGTTGTCCTTTCCACGGAGGAAGTGGTCCAATGTAGTCAACCTGCCACCAGGTTGCTGGCTGGTCACCTCGAGGAATGGTGCCATATCTGGGGCTCGGTGTTGGTCTCCGCTGTTGGCAGATCTGGCATTCAGCAGCAGCTGTAGCCAGGTCAGCCTTGGTGAGTGGAAGCCCATGTTGTTGAGTCCAAGTATAACCTCCATCTCGGCCACCATGGCCACTTTGTTCGTGTGCCCACTGAGCAATGACAGGGATGACTGAGGAAAGAGGCTGACTGTCCACAGAACGGGTCATCTTACCCGCTTGATTATTGAACTCCTTCTCAGCTGAAGTCACCTTTTGGTGACCATTTACATAGGACACAAATATCTTCACATCCTTTGCCCATTTGGAGAGATCTATCCACATACTTCTTCCCCAGATGTCTTTCTCACCAATTTTCCAATTGTGATCTTTTCAAGTCCCTGACCATCCAGCCAATCCATTGACTACAGCCCATGAGTCAGTGAACAATCGTACATCTGGCCATTTCTTCTTCCAAACAAACTGTAATACCACGTGTACAGCCCAAAGTTCTGCCCACTGTGAAGATTTTCCTTCGCCTGTATCTTTCAAGGTTGTCCCAGAAAGGGTTGTAATGCTGCAGCTGTCCACTTCTGGGTGGTGCCTGCATAACGTGCAGAGCCATCAGTAAACCAGGTCCTAGTCTTCTCTTCCTCAGTCAGCCAATCATTGGGAACACCCCATGAGGCTATAGGCACATACTTGGCAGCAGATGGCATTGTTACAGGAGTAGAAACCATAGGCATTTGAGCAACTTCTTCATGTAACTTGCTTGTGCCTTCAGGACCTGCTCGGGCTCGATCATGGATGTACCGCTTCCATTTGATAACAGACTGCTGCTGTGCACATCCTACTTTATGACTTGGAGGGTCTGATAACACCCAGCTCATGATGAGCAGTTCAGGTTGAATGGTAACTTGGTGTCCTATTGTCAAATGTTCAGTTTCCACTAAGGCCCAATAGCAGGCCAAGAGCTGTTTTTCAAAGGGAGAATAGTTGTCTGCAGATGATGGTAGAGATTTGCTCCAAAATCCCAAAGTTCTCTTCTGTGATTCACCTACAGGGGCCTTCCAGAGGCTCCAAACAGCATCTCTATCTGCCACTGACACCTCAAGTACCATCGGGTCTGCTGGATCATGTGGTAGAGCAGCCTGCACAGCAGCCTGGACCTGTTGAAGAGCCTTCTCCTGTTCCAGACCTCACACAAAGTTAGCAGCTTTCTGAGTCACTTGGTAAATGGGCCTGAGTAACACACCCAAGTGAGGAATATGCTGTCTCCAGAATCCAAATAGACCCACTAAACGCTGTGCTTCTTTCTGGGTGATGGGAGGGGCCAAGTGCAATAATTTATCTTTCACCTTAGAAGGAATAACTCTACAAGCCCCATACTACTGAACTCCTAAGAATTTCACTGAGGTAGATGGTCCTTGAATTTTGGTTGGATTTATTTCCCATCCTCTGATATGCATATGCGTTACCAATGCGTCCAAAGTGGTTGCTACTTCCTGCTCACTTGGTCCAATCAGCATAATGTCATCAATATAGTGCACCAATGTGATATTTTGTGGAAGAGACAAACAATCAAGATCCCTTCTAACTAAGTTATGACACAGGGCAGGAGAGTTAATATATCCTTGAGGCAAAACTGTAAAGGTATACTGCTGGCCTTGCCAACTGAAAGCAAATTGCTTCTGGTGGTCCTTATGGACAGGTACTGAGAAGAAGGCATTTGCTAGATCAATAGCTGCATTCCAGGTACCAGGAGATGTGTTAATTTGCTCAAGTAACGAAACTACATCTGGTACAGCAGCTGCAAGCAGAGTTACTACCTGATTTAGTTTTCGATAGTCAACTGTCATTCTCCATGATCCATCTGTCTTCTGCACTGGTCAGGTAGGAGAGTTAAAGGGAGATGTGGTGGGAACCACCACCCCTGCATCTCTCAAGCCCTTGATAGTGGCAGTAATTTCTGCAATTCCTCCAGGGATACGGTACTGGTTTTGATTCACTATTTTCTTTGGCAGAGGCAACTCTAACGGCCTCCATTTAGTCTTTCCAACCATAATAGTCCTCACTCCACAGGTCAGGGAACCAATGTGAGAATTCTGCCAATTTCTAAGTATATCTATCCCAATTATACATTCTGGAACTGGGGAAATGACTACAGGATGTGTTCGGGGACCTACTGGACCTACTGTAAGTCGGGCATCAGTCAAAACTCCATTAATCACCTGTCCTCCATAAGCGCCTACTTTAACTGGAGGGCCACAATGTTTCTGGGGATCTCCTGGGATCAACATCAATTCAGAGCCAGTATCCAATAGACCCCGGAAAGTCTGATTATTTCCTTTCCCCCAGTGTACAATTACCCTTGTAAAAGGCCGTAGGTCCCTCTGGGGAAGGACTGGAGAAAGGCTAACAGCAAAACTTTTAGGTGTCTTATCAAGATCCTTCCTCAGGGGAACCTGGCCACCCCTTCATTCAAGGGGTTCTGGTTTTGCAAACTGGCTCAAGTCTGGAAATTGATTCACTGGCCGAGATTGCCTTTTGCCAGAATCCAGTGTAGCCTTTCTTCATTTGTTTGAGAATTTTTCTGCTTATACAGATCAAACAGATATGCAGTAGGCTTCCTATGTATTTCATACCTGGAAACACCATGACTGATTAGCCAGAACCAAAGGTCTGAACGAGTCATGCCATTATAAATCTCACTTCTCCTGTGCTGACTATCACGGTATATGTCATTATAAATGTTGTTTTGTCTACGCTGTCCATTATAATAACTACGACCACCTCGTCTCTGGCGATTCAACGCTGCCACCTGGCCCTTGTTACCTTGAGGCCCAATTAAACTCATTGCATTTAATTCATCTAATTGAGCAGCAGCATCTCCAACCCTAAGGTCTGGCACAAGGAAAGGGCAAGAACAAAACTCTTCAAATGTGCTGGTGCCCCTCTCACCAGTTTACGTCTTATAGGATTGGTGAAGGGCATGTCTTCTGGGCCTTCCCATTATGGAGAATTAGGTTTTACACAATGTATCCACTCTAGCATTGCAATTTCCCTGAGCCTTAAAATCCCTTCATCAACACCAAACCAAGGGATACCAGGAATCCCCAACTCCTTTTAGGCCATCTTTTGAAAAACACTTCAACCAACCATTCAAACAAACTTCTGACACCTTTTTTAACTGTATGAGCTTCCATATGAAACCTTGAATCTCCACTCAGAGGACCCATGTCAATGAACTCAGCCTGATCTAGTTTTATGTTCCTTTCACCATTTTCCCACACCCTTAAAATCCATTCCCACACATATTCTCCAGACTTCTGCTCGAATGAATTAGCAAACTCATTAAGCTCCTTAGTAGTGTAGCGCACTTCCTCATGGACTACACTTCCTACCTCCCCTCTAGGGGCCTGTGTTGCCTTGAGTCTGGTTATAGGTCTAGAAGAAACTATCAGTGGGTCTTGAGAAACATCAATATTATCTTGTCTGGCATTTTCTTCAGCTAAAGTCACCGCTGGCCCATCAGACTCTGAGGGATTAACTTCCTCATGTAGAGAAGGCATTATTTGAAGGGGTGGGGCTGAGGATACTACTTCCTCAGGTGGGGTAAACCATTGAGAATCCGAAGATTCAGAATTCTCGGCTTCAACAGGGTCTTCCCACACATCCCCACCCCAAGTTATAGGATCCCATTCTTTGCCAATTAATGCCCTTACTTTAACTGCTGACACCCTCTGAGGCTGCGACCTGAACTTTCGCTGCAATTCAGCCAACCTTATAATGAGGGCTTCAGTTTGATTTTCTGCAACTTGAGCTCTACGGCTGCTGGAGAGAAGATTCTCTTCAAGGACACACTTAGCAACTTTTAGACTGGTCACTTGCATCTGGATCCGTTCAATTTTCTTATACAACTCCTTCTTTTCCTTCATCATCTTTTCCAGAGATACTAAGAGCAAATGGCTTTAGAAAGCCATTCTGCTAAGATCAGTTAAAAACCAGCAATATCCTTATTTTACCCCTGAAAACCCCTCAGAATTTTTTATTTAATGTTTTAGTCCCTTGAAGTTTTTCATTTAATTTTTTTCATATATTTTGGTCATATTTATTCTCTCCCCAGACTCCTCCCAGACCCTCCCTACCTACAGAGTTTTATGTTCTTTAGTTCCCTGGAGACTCCCCTGTCACCTGGAAGGACAGTCACCTTGCCAGTCTGAGCTGACTTAGATAGGCAGGGTGCCTCAGCAAGAGAGATGGAGATGATACAACAAAGCTGTGTGGGCCGCTCCCATGCTTGGCCTCCACAGTCTTTGAGCCTGCCTTGACTTGTCCTAAGGGAGACATCTAGAATATTCCCCGGGGTCTTACAGCTGTAAGATGGGGGATTAAGTAGAGGACTTTTCTGTCCCCGAGTGATGGAACACAGCCTTGGACCAGAGCCATCTTTGTGTGGATAGCCCCACTTCTGATGCTGCTCATGCCTCTGGCTGTCAGGGACCTTAGCACAGTGCTCGGTGCACTGCTCCTGTGATCCAACCTTTCCCCTACTTAGAGGAGGATGTGTTACCAGGCCCACAGCCAAGGGCTTTGGGACTAGAGCAAAGGTTCTTTGTGGCCTGATTTTTCAACATAGGTGAGCCTGTTGCTTTTCTGGTGAAAGTGTGGACTCTGGCCTCCTGTGTCAGGTAAATAACCACGCTGAGCCGTGCTTGTCTCCATTAGCCTGTTATGCAACCCTGAATGCCAGGCCCATTTGAAACCTGCCCATCCTGGCTCTGCCAAGATGAAGATGCCATGGGTCATCTACCTCCACACATAAACTGAAAGCTGGTCTTTCTGCAGCATGGGTCAGGAAAATAGCAATACTGGCCAGTGTTAGAACAGGCAGGCAGGAAGTGTGAGCTTTGGGAACTGGGAGAGTCAGACTTAGCCTGGGGCTCAAGGTCTCCTCTGCCTTTTGCCAGACTCAATTTCTAGCATCTTCTAGCTCCTCACCTTGGCTTTCCCTCCTCCAGCTTGTCTGCCTACTTCGCCCTTCTCTGCCCATGCTGGCCTCATGGGAAGTAGTCTTTAAATGCTCTCCCAATCTAAACTGACCCTCATCTCTGGGGCTATGCTTTTCCAAGCTCTTGGGCTTTAAGTGAGGTATCCTGCTGTCTCTTGGATGCCCGTGTGCCTCCCTGTGGTGAGGCTTTGTCTTCTGGCCCCACTGTCAGCCTCTGTGTTGGATAAGCAGTTACTGAGGTATTGTCAGCACCTCGTGCTCTCTCAGTAGACCCGTCTGATGAAAACCTGGATTCAGTCGATGGTAAAAGCAGTGTATAAGTGAATTAAGGGTGGGGCACGCCTTTAATCCCAGCACTTGGGAGGCAGAGGCAGGCGGATTTCTGAGTTCAAGGCCAGCCTGATCTACAGAGTGAGTTCCAGGACAGCCAGGGCTACACAGAGAAACCCTGTCTCAAAAAAACCAAAAAAAAAAAAAAAAAAAAAAAAAAAAGTGAATTAAGGGGACATGTCAGGTGTTCACCAGGATCCATCTGCCTAGAAGATTCCTACAGAGCATGGCCTGAGCATTCAGGAATTCCTGGGTTGACTGCACACCACAGTGTCTTGGGAAATATTAAAAAAATTGAGCCAGCATGTTCCCACGCTAGTGCTGACAACTCATGCAGCCACCCTGAGATGCCCATCCCAGAGGTTCTAAGGATCTTAGGAAAGTCTGGACATATTCCCAGCTCTGAACTTGGCAGTGCCTTGAGGAAGCTTGGCTAGGTGCTGGTGCCCAAGCCAGGGGCATCTGGAGCTGGAGGGCAGCTGAGGGAGGCACTGGAACTGGAAGGCTCTGGGCCTAGCTCAGGTGCTGATGCATGCCTGTTACCTCTTAAGTCCTTTGTTTTTCTTGTCAGGAGGTGCTATTGGCCTATAGCCAGATTCTGACTGCTCTGCAGTGGAATCACCTGTGTCCCAGTCGGAAGCTAGCCAAAGTCCACACACAGGGACTGGGTAACTAAAAGCTGCAGCGTCCCCCCTCAGCTTGCTACACACCCCACTTACCTTAGGACTTCCTACTAGAGCCCAGCTCCCGGCTCCTCCCCCTTCTCTGCCAGCACCTCAGAAACTTGAACCTTGAACTATTACTCACATGGAGAATGAGCTCTGGGGCGTAGCCATGCTTGCTTCTTCTACAACGGTCTCTGGATAGATAGCTAGAGTTGCCCTCAGAAACACCTTAATTCTTCCCTGAGTACATGCTCAGAGATTTAAGAGCTCCCAGCAAGCCCCACGTCTTTCAAAGTTTTTATTTTATTTTTATATTTATCATTTGATCTTACTTTTATTTATCGTTATTTTATACATCTTAATTATTCTTCTCTCATACATTACACTGACTGTGGTTTCCCCTCCTTCCTCTCCTCTCAGCCCCCCACCCCCACCCCCACCCCCACCATGTCCTCACCCTTCTTCTCTCTTCAGAAAAAGGCAGGCCTCCCATGGCTATCAACCAGTCAAGATGTATCAAATTGCAGTAAGACCAAGGACCTCTTCTCCTATTAAGGTTACATGAGGCAACCCAGTAGGAAGAAAGGATCCTAAAAGCAGGCAACAGAATCAGAGACACCAAGCCTGTGTCTCAAGAGTCATCTCACTTCAGCTCTGAACATGTTTAATGAATTGTTTTAATGGAAAATAATTTTATACAACATATTTTAATCACATCCCCCCCCATCCTCAGTTCCTCCCAGATCCTTCTGAGTTCCTTACCTACCCGATTTTGTTCTTTTTTCTTTTCTGTTTCAAAATACAAAACAAATGAAACCCCAAGAATAAAAAAGAAACATACACACAAAACAAAACAAAAATAACAAGCAAGCAAATGACCAATAGGTAAAAGAAAATGCCAAAACAGACAAATGACACAGAAATCTACACAGACACGCTGAGTTCATGTTGTGCGCACTCCTGAGCACGAGACCTGCTCTGGAGTTAGGTTGATCTACCCAGTGAGATTCCACAGAAGAAAACTAATTCTCCGTTTGCCAGCAGGTATCAATCGCAGAGAGTTCCTTGGTTATGGAGCTTCTTGGTCAGGGGTGGGAGCCTCTATTCACTCCCCCTGCCCCATCTGTCTTACCCTGTGTGGGTCTTGTGCTTGCTGCACAGTCTAGGTTCATGTGTGCATCAGTACTGTTGTGTCTGGAGGACATGATTCCCTTAGAGACATCTGTAACCTCTGGCTCTTGTATTTTCTACCTCCTCTCCTGAATAGGTCCCTGAGCCTTCAGGGGAAGGGTTTAACAAAAGCATCCGTGTAGGACTGAGTGTTTAAAAATCTCTCACTCTCTGCATATTGTCTACTTGTAGATCTCTGTGCTGGTTCCAACTCATTGTAAGAAAAGGCTTCTCTGAAGAGGGCTGAGACACAGATCTATGTGGTATAGCAATATGCCACAAGGAGTTATTTTATTGCTCTGTTCCTTTAGTAGAATAATAGTATTCGGTTTCCCTTAGGCCTGTGACCTATCTAGTCTGACTCTTGGCCACTTTATCTGTGTCAGGTATGGGTTCCAACTCACGGAGTGGCCGGCCTTAAATCCAACCAGGAGAGTGGTTGGTTACTCCCATAGTAGTTGTACCAGTATCACACTAGTGTATCTCAGGCAGGAAGGCTGCTATTGTAGATTTCAAGATTTGTAGCTGGGAGTTTGATGGTTACTTTTCTACTCTGGTAGCATACAGAGCACCTTCCAGTAGTACCATGAGTACTAGTCCGTAGGGGTGAAGCCTCTAGTTAGGCACCAGCTCAACTTCTCCATCTTCAATGACTCAGCAAGTCTTGTCTTCAGCAATAGGGTCTTCTAATCCATCAGATTATGACACGAAATAAATTGCCTTGGCATTAGCCTGTGATATTTAGGGGTTTACATGGTGCCCCTTTGGCCAACAAATCACAAGAGGTAGCCAGTTCCTCGCACTGGAGGTTTTATTTGGTGGTGTAAAATGTCTACTTTCATGTAGGTATGTTTTAGGAAGCTTCTACAGTAGTGGGTCTCACATGGGTTTTCAGGTGTCCTTTAATGTCTGCTGTTTCTGCCTGTATCCCTCCTTTACCCTCCTTGTCCATCTCTCTCCCCACCTAATCCTAGTCTCATTTCCCCTTTGTGTCCTGTAACACTACTTTCTATTGTCCCTCTCTTTCAGAGGGCTTGTCATGCTTCATGGAGGCTCAACTCCATTTCTCGCTTCTTTTTTCTTCATCTTCACAGTAATCTTCATTTGCAAGTTCATTTTCCCTAGAAAGCCCCACGAGTCTGTGCTCTTTGGGTGATTGCTAACTAGATTCTGCATTTGCTTCTTCCAAGATGGCTCCTTTCATGGGTCTGCCGTGTTCTGGGGACTTAGTGCTCACTGTATGTCTAGTAATGTAGTATTCCTACATGACCTCACACTCTTTGATAAGTTGTTAGCAGCATCTTGTGTGAGGAGTGGAGATGGGAAGATGATTACTTGAGTCCTTGGACACAAGGAGCCGGCCCCTGTGATCATATTCAATACTGTTTATTCTATCACAAAGCCATCAGGTTTGTGGGAGACAGAATTTGCTGACAGTGCATCAGTTTACCCATTTGCTACACTAACTGAAAGCTCTTCTTTCCTTGTAGATGCTCCCAGAGTTAGACAACCAGGAGTCTAGACCAGGAAGCAGGCTTTGACTTGGAGAACACCCCATAGAGGGAGAGAGGAAACGTTGTCAGGGCCTGACACTGAGGACTTCCCAGTTTACCCACTGAAGACTAGCCCTACTTGGAGAAGCCAGATGTTAGCTGACAATGGCAGACTCATCCTGGGCAACAGTGGGTTCTGAGGACTGAGGGGTGGGTGTTGTACGTTACTTCTCTAGCTTCCTGTTGCTTTGATTAAAATTTTCAAACAAAAGCAACTTGGGAAGGAAAGGCTTTATTTGGCTTGTACTTCTAGGTGACAATCCATCGTTGAAGAAAGCCAGGGCAGAAGCTCCAGGCAGGAACCTGGAGGCAGGAACACTTTCCTGGCCCACTCATGGCTCAAGCTTTTCTTTACATAGCCCAGGACCTAGGGATGACACTGCCCATAGCGGACTGGGCCCTCCTGCATCAATTCATCATCAAGACAAGCTTCACCAACATGCTCTCAGGTCGATCTGATCTAAACAATTCCTTAATGGAGGTTTTCCTCTCAGCTAACCCTAGGCAGTGTCAAGTTGACTAAGTCAGTCACTTTCCATGAACTGTGACAAAGTACCATTACAAAAACAACTTAAGGGAGACAGTATTTATTTCACCTCATAGTTTGAGGTTCTGGTTTATTGTGGTGGAGAACTTGAGACAGATGCTTCCATGACATCCGCAGCCAGGAAGCAGTCAGGGATGAGCTACTTACTGGTCACTACGCGGCTAATGTTCCTCTTCTCATGCAGCTCAGGACCCACCTCCAGGAATGGTACAGTACACAGCAGACAAGTCTTCCCACCCTAACTTGCCTGATGAATATAATCCCCTGGAGGCATGCCCAGAGACCCATTCCCAGGTGAGTCTCTATGGTGTCAGCTTGACAGTTAACAACACTAAACACCACAGGGGCTTTTCCTTGGGGTGGTAGAAGCCAGAGATCAACTTTATTGGAGCCGTCAAGGAGAGCATCTCTCAGGATAAGGCAGCTCTGAGATGGGTAATCTTCAAAGCCATGCTTATTTGGGATATCAAAGGGAAGGTTGAGGACCGCCCTAGGCAAGGAGAGAAGTTCTCATTCATTTTTCACATTCCATCCAAGCCCTCATGCATTCTGTCCTTCGTTTGGGCTTGAGCTGACGGCCAAGCTAGAGGTGTAATCGGTACCCTTGTCCCATCTCTGGACCTCACAGATGGCACCCATCCCATACCCACTCCATCCAGAGAGCTAGTTGCTGTCCCTGAGAATTTAGCCAAAGATCCTGAAAAGCCTCAGTAACCCACCTGACCACCACCCCATACCTGTCCAGGCCACAACCTCTGGGTTGTCATGACACAGCCAACCTTGATCTGGCCATCTCAAGACCAACAAGATATTTTATTGGAGTGATTCACAAGTCAGCACCTCCTTCAGAAGGGACAATTTTTGGATCCTGAGGGCTGGCCTTGGAGGAGGATAGACTCTTCCCACGTGCCAGACTGGGTCTAAAACTTGAGGCTGTGAATCCATGTCCCCATACCCATACTAGACTCCAGTCCAAAATGTTCTAGGGAGGCTGGTCCTTAGGGAACTGGACTGGTAATTCCCTGTTGGGTACCTCCAAGGGCATGCTGAGGAGGCTGTCTGCTTCTGGCTTGAGAGTCATGGCATTCAACATGGTATTTTTTGTCACTTCAGAATCAGCCGCAACGTCAGACATTGACTCCTCAGCTATCATCGTCTTAGGAAAATCCTTGCTTCTGTCCTTGTGCTCGGCAGAGTCTCTGTAGACGGTGAGAAAAAATCATGAGAAGTCTTCAATCATGACGTCTTCTGAACGAGATGGGACTTTCTCATGCACCTGGGTCCCCAGCCAAGCTTGGTCATGGTCCAGGAGGAGAGCTATCTTTAGGCTCAGCCTGACGACATTTCCCAGCCCCAGCTCAACCCTTCTCTTTCCTGAAACATTGGAGTGGGCCTCACCATCTTTATCGCCAAGTACCTGTCCCATGCTGGACCTTTTACAATGTGAGTTTAATCTTCTCAAAAACCCTTTGGGAGAATTTATGTCACCTCAGTCTCCCCATCTCCAAACACAATGCCCCAGTCCAGCTAGGCATACATACAGGGCAGGGCAAAGAGAGGATCTATTGACAAGGAAAAATAAACAGAGAGAGAGACAGAGAGAGACAAAGAGAAAGACAGAGAGAGGGAGAGAGACAAAGACAGAGAGAGAGAGAGAAAGAGAGAGAGAGAGGGCAGAACCTGAGCTAGACCCAGGCAAAGTGGCCACAACCAGGGGGGACTGCTCTGAACAGGAGGACCCTCATGTCATGGGTCCTCTTGTCATGAGGATGGACAGTATCTGACATACTCTATTCCCAGAGCTTTAGACAAGGAGGCTCTGCACGTCTACCTTGAACAGTACTCTATGCTGTCACGAAGAGGCCGGTTTCCTGTCTCTGGCACCAGAGAGGAGAAGCACAAGGCCAAGATACAACAAAGACAACAGAAGAAGATGGGCAGCTGCGTCCTGTTCTGTCTGAAGATGACCAGGGATGAGATGGCTCCAGCCGCCCAGGCCAGAGACACCATTCCCAGTCCTGTACACCTGAAAGTGAGGTTGACAGCTGATTTAGAAAGCTTCTTAGGCCCAGGGTCTGGGTACAGTGGAAGGGAGAAGCTGCTTTAAAACACACACTTTAAACCACACACTCTACTCTTTATCCTGTTTCAGTGTGTGACCTTGGAGAACCTAGTTCTCCAACTTAGTTGACTTAAAAGAGATAGTTATTTCTCCTTCTTGGGTATTGAGAACGAGAGAATTACTAATCGTGCATGCATTGTAACAGCATATGCTCATAAGGATGCAGCCCAGGGGTCAAAAAAGACAGGGCCGCTATCACCAGGAGCCCTGTAGGGGAAGAGGCAGAACTTCAAGGCAACCCACCAAGGCATCTGATGCAGGCTGGTTAGTTTTGTCAGTTCAATACAGCTGAAGTCATTTGGGAAGAGAGAAATCCAATTGAGAAGATGCCCCCATCAGATTGGCCTGTGGGCACATTTTCGGGCATTTCCTCGATTGAGATTGATGTGGGAGGACCTAGCTCACTAAGCAGTGCCACCCCGGGAAGGTGCTTCAGGGGTGTATGAGAAAGCAAACTGAACAATCCATGAGGAACAAGTCAGTAAGCAGCATTCCACCATGGCTTTTGATTCAGTTCCTGTTCCCAGGTCCCTATCCTGACTTCCCTTCTTGGAGGTAAGCTGTAAGATGAAATAAACCCTTTCCTCCCCAAGTTGCTTTTGGGGCATGGTATCTATCCTGGCAATAGAAAGCAAACTAGGAAATGATACAAGGCAGAGACTGGAGTCAGATCCCGCGTAAAGGTTATTATCCATTGTCAATCTGACGAAATCTACAGTCACCTGGGAGACCGGCCTCTGAGCATGATCAGTCAGGCTAAATGAGACAGCAAGACTGTGGTACTACCGCTGGTGGTACCATCCCCTTGGCTGGGATCCTGGACAGTGCAAGTGGAGAAAGCAAGTGATGCTTACATCACTGTTTCCTGACTGTGGTGTAATGTGGTCAGCTGCCGCAAACTCCTTCTGCCTTGACTGCCCCCCCCCCCCAATGACCTGCTCCTTTCATTGTGAGCCAAAATAAGCTTCCTTTTTCCTTAAGTCACTTTTGTCATGGTATTTTATCACAGCGATGGAAAGAAGAAACTCAGACATCTCTTAGCCCAAACTCCCGCTCTGCTACTTGCTATGTATGACCTGGACCATTTTTGGTTTTGTCAACTGCAAGATCATCAGTGGTAGCATATGTTTTGTTGCTTTGTTTGTGAGAGGTGGGTGAAGCAATCCATGCAAACCGTGTTTAACACAGTGACCAATCAGGAAATGGTTGAGTGATACTCAACCTCGTCTGCTACATTAATCTTGTCACTGTCCCATCCTCCTATGCCACCTCAACCCACCAGACTCCGTACCTGAGGACGGTGGGGAGGAGTTCAGCAGTGTAGATAAAGAATATAGAGACAGTGCCAGCCATGCTGAACTCTGCAATCACGAGTATCAAGATTACTGTCGACTTCAGCTCTAAACGAAGACAGCAAGGCCCTAAGTCCTGGGCCACCCTACCTTTAGGGCCCTACAGCCTTCTCTCAGCCCCTTACCAAAGGCAGCTGAATGGCCCACTTCTACACTTGGTCACCTAGCCAGCAGACTCAGACATTCAGCCAGAATTTGCCTGCACGGTCCCAGCCAGTCCTGAAGTTACTACAACAGGAGAGTTGGGCAGGACTTGGGGCAGACCTTGGGACAAGCTTTGGGGGAGACCTTGGGACAAGCTTTTGGGGAGACCTTGAAGCAGGTCTTGGGGCAGGCCCTGGGGGAGATCTTGGGGCAGACCTTGGGGCAGACCAAACACAAATTTTTTAAGATAGGCTTTCTCATTGGAACTTGCTGACCCAGTAAGACTGACTGGGTAGCAAACCCAGAGAGTCTCCTTTCTCTTTCTCTCCGAGACTCAGGTTGTAGCATGTGCTATCCTGCTGAGAATTTTATATGAGTGCAGGATATCCGAAGTCAGGTTTTTCATGCTTACGTAGCAAGCACTTCACCAACTCAGCTATGTCCCCCATCCTCAGACCTTTTCTCTTCAGAACCCTATTCCTAGTTCCTTGCCTACATCTGTAAATGTGTCAGCTTGATTCAGTGCTCTACTTAACAATAGCAATAATGTCAATCATGATAAGCATCAAGCTGTAGAAGCCTAAAATGTTCTTCATTTTATCATTGCTAATCAATATCTGCTAGCGCCGGGGAGAATGCTGAGAGGTGCTTCAGGAGAAAGAAGGGGACTCCTTAGGGCAGATGTGCATGGCCGCCTCCCCTACTGGGCACTGGGCACAGCTCTGTGCACTCCAGCCCTACAGACTGACCCATGTTTGTTGCCCAGAGATCTTTGAAATGTTGGCAACAGTGCTGAGTACCAGGATCCAGGCAGCAAGTCCCTGGGAAAGATCTCTGAGCAAGATGACCACCATGGATCCAGGTCACTACTAGACCATTTTCAACACATAGATTAGCCTAGACGACACAGGTAACAGTCAAAGGCTCCAGATGAGAGGCGAGGCTTAGAGGAGAGGCTAAAATAACATTATTGCCGCCATCTACTCTCAGCCCACTAGGTCTGCTTCTAGAGCGGGTTGGAATGGGGTCACGGATGGATAAGCCCTCCTGCTCAGGGTAACTCTTTTTTAACCACATGAGCTTCTCTCTCAGGTCTTGGAGTCTGGGGCTTCCACAAGGAGGGCAGAGGATACATGCTAGAAGCCAATCCTCATGCTTAGCTGGCTGGCCAAGACGAGAGACACTAAGAGAACTGTGAGGAAGCGAGAGGTATGGGGCTGCCTTCCTCGGACATTGTACCTTCGGGGAGGAAAAGGAGAAACAAGCACATGAAGGTGACTATGAAGAGAGTCACGTTTAAGGTCCACTTCCTCCCAAAGTACTCCAGGAGAATGATGCAACACAGCCGCGCCGGCACCGCCAAGATGCTGGGGATCACTTGTACGAAGTAGATATCCAGCCCGAAGTCTTTCATCTTGAGGCTCAGTGTAAAACTGATGTAACTGACGGTGAACCTGGAAGAAAAGTGGAAGAGCACAGGGAGAGAGAATGGAGGATGGAGAGAAGGAAGGAATGAGAGAGACAGGGAGAGAGACAGGAAAAAGGGAGGAGGGGGAGGAGGAAGAGGAGGAGGGAGAGGAAGAAGAGGAGGGGGAGGAGGAAGAGGAAGAAGAGGAGGGGGAGGAGGAAGAGGAGGAGGAAGAGGAGGAGGAGGAGGAAGAGGAGGGGAAGGAAGAAGAGGAGGGGGAAGAGGAGGGGGAGAAGGGAAGATAAAGGAGGTGGAAGAAAGGGAGGGAGGGAGGGAGGATTGAGTATCAGGAATAAGGATGGGGTGGGGGGAAGAGGTGAAGGAACGGCACAGAGACTGGAAGACAGGACCTAGCCCTGACCAACCTCCCTGCCACTCCCAGAGTTTCCCACCAGCCCCAGGTACTCACCACACACAGCCCATGGCCAAGACCACCTTGAAGAGGTGCTGATTGGTATAGAAGTCCAGGATGGAGGCCTTTGTCACTTTCTTTCCTGGAATCCGTAGCTATAGGACAATAAGACCAGCCAGAGGCGGAGGAGACCCCAGCTTGCTCCCTGCCCACGTGCACAGGGCAAGGCCTGCCCCTCCCCCAGTGCCAGCCACTTTTTGGCCTTGCCCAAGCATGGCTTAGTTTGTCCTCATTCTGAAGCAGTAGACTAAGGTCCCACTGAGCAGGTGACAGAAGAGGTTTCCAGTCTCCAGCCCTGGCCTCATTCCTGGCCTGAAGCCTCTTACCTCATTCAGTAGATGTAAAGGGATGGTCTTCTTGTTCACCTCAGCTGCATAGCACAGCACCTTCTTGGCTTCTTCCACATTTCCTCTCACCATCAGCCACCGTGGGGACTCTCGGAGAACCCTGTGTGACCCCACCTCTCTCTTACCTCAGAGTTCTAGGATGCCCCAAAGACCAGTGGCTCTCCAGCTGAGATGCCACCTGTATCAACATGTGACCAAGGAACCTCAAAGGCCACCACCCACCTCAAGATGCCTTCTGCTCCTGCATGGCAGCCAGCCCTTCTTCCCTTACCCCCCTCCAGCCCCCAGTGCTGCTCAGAGGCAGTGCTCAGCCACTCAACCCCTGGGCCCTGCGGTCTCTTCACCCCAACCGCCTCTAAGCTCTTCTTTGCTTCCTCGAAGGCATGCAAAGGCTGGAGCTCAAGAGTCATCCTCAGGCCTGCTCTCTCAGAGCCATGGTGGAGCTGTTTCCTCCAGATGACCATCGCCACCATGAAGCAGAATGTCTGTGGTGACTAAGCCAAGCCTTCCCTGGCCCATGGTTGTAGCAATGGAGGACAAAGTAGTGCCGCTAACCGTGAGTGCTGATGCAGCTGCTACATGGTAGCCACCCTCTCTACCCAGCCCATTGCTACACAGAAGCGGGATCTGAGAAATGCTGGAATATACGGAGGATTAAAAGCAACCTAAGGGGTGGGGTGCTTGGTGCAGCCGTCGCCTGTGTGCATGGAAAGGACATCAGTGACCCTCATGTATTTGCCGAACAGGACTTGATAAATCTCTCTGTGGTCTGTCGGCCTTTCCATTATTGGGGGTGAATAAATGTGTCTTTTACATCTCTCTAGAAAAAGTGTACAGTAATTGGTGCCTGTGCAACGGGGACTTGACAAACTAAGATGAGAGCTGGGCGTGGTGGAATTTGAGGTCAGTCTGGACTCCATAAGAGCAGAAGACCAGTCAAGACTACAGAGCAAGACTCAGTTAAAAAAAAAAAAAAGGAGGGGGGTATATATTATGTGAGATAAAAATCAACTTTTAATAAAAGAAGAAACAAAAAGAGAAGAGGGCTACAGAGATGGTTCAGTGATTAAAAGTGCATACTGCTTTTACAGAGAACTCGGGTTCAGTTTCCAGCACCCCACACCAGGTGGCTCACAATCACCTGTAACTCCAGCTCCGGGGGATCTGACATCTTCTGTCTTCCACAGGTACCTGTACACATGTGTACACACCTACACACTGATACACACCTACATACTATATACAGGTACACATACATATATACATATATATTTTTTACAAAAAGCAGCAAAGATGACTCCGGGTAAAACATTCTTGGAAGAAATCCTGAGACGGCCATCTTGCTCCATGTGGTACATGCTAGCATTCCTTCCTTGGTGAGTGGGATCTACCAAACGTACACAGAGGTATCTCCCAAAGGCTAGTGGGCTAGAAAGCACGCTGTAAACCGTAAAGGTAGCACACAGGCAAGAGAGTTGTCAGCACACTGAGGCAGTCACATGCCTAAAAGGAACTCGCCTATCACAAATGGAGAAGTGACCAAGGGGAGAAGATGTGTGTGTTCTCCTTAACAGACCATGATCTGGCAGGTAAGTCAAACAAGAGGGAAGACACATGGAAATGCTGGCTTGCATTTTGTTCTTGTTGGTTTGTTTTTTTTGTTTTGTTTTGTTTTTTATGTCTTGAGGTAGCATAAGGGACAAATTATATTGTTACTGAAAAGTCCCTCCTGGGATTCAAAATCTTGAAACTCAAGGGAAGGCTTGAACATTGAGGAGAGAGAGCACAAGGTAGAAGTGACCAAAGATAGCTCTGTGAGACAGCACCAACTTTCAGTCCACAGGGGTGAGTCACTGCTCTGTTCAGGGAGATCTCTGAAGCCTCAAAAACCATACAGGCTATTACCACTGTGATCTGCATACCCAGAGAGAGTGCTTAATGCCCAACCCTGAAACTGCCACATCTTCTGGTTGCAGGAAACAAGTCAAGCTAAGTCCGAGCTGTAAGGTTCTCCTTACTGGTGAGTGCTCATAGTTTTTGAAGGTGTCATACAGGCCACTGTGAGGGAATTGTCGTCACCAACAGTCTTGCTCACTTCTGGGCTCTACTTATCAGCACACCACTGGTGTAACAGTGGCACAGCAGTTCCAGGTGCCAACAACTACCTCCGGCTTGGACTTAATGCTCACTTCACGGGATGGAACCCATGTTTGGTAAAGTAATTAGACAAAAACTTAATAGCTTGGGAAGTTGTAAGTCCCAGTGGGGAAGTTAGACTACTGTTTCACTCAGCTAATATGACATGCCTGTCAATTTGTCCTGCAGGCATTTGTGACTCTACTGCTACTGGATACCGTAGTTGAAGGAAAAAATTCTTTTTACATTAGGTAGTGGTTACTGCAGACACTCAAAAGCAATCAAACTGCTGAGAAGGTATCTGTTTGCTACAGCCCATACTGCTGCTGTGGCATACATGGGTCGATCCTCAGGTCTAAGTGAAGGAAAATATACATGCGACAGCCTTTCTGTGCTCCAGTGTGTGAAGATGGCATCGACCCTAAGCATGCACAATAGCCAAGAGAAAGGCCAAATGCTTAGTGAGGAATTCTGGGAAAGGAACCGGAGGCTGAAAGGTGAGAAACTGGGGACTTGTCACCACAAACCTTCTGGTCTTACTTCATTTTCAATAAAATGTCCCTATTACATCAGTAACACTTGTGTAGAGGTTGTATGTGAGGGTGTATATATACATGTTCATGTGTGTACAGATACACAGGTTGTATGTGTGGCAGTGTGTGTGTACGTGTGTGTGCAAGCATGTTGAAGTGAGAGGTCAACCTTGGGTATTGTTCCTCAGGAATCAGCCAGTTTAATTTTTGAAATAGGTTCTCTCAGTGGGACCTGGGACTAACCAATTATGCTAGATTGGCTGACCGGCAAGCCCCAGGGATCTTCCTGTCTCTGTCACCCCACTGCTGGGATTAAAGGCGTGTAGTCCCATATTTGGCTTCTACATGGATGCTAGGCACCAAAATTGGGTCCTCACATTTGCATGGCAGGCAATTCACCCACGGGATCTATCTTCCCAGCCCCATGTTAATAACATTTTAAAAAATTCCTTAAAGTCAGGTTGTCCTAAATACATGGCAGAGACATGCCACCACATTCACTGGCGTCTAGAGGACTGTCCAGGCTGGTTCCTAGCTTCTGCAGAATTGGAAAGGTCCCAAGCCACTTACATGCCCTGTGTTGTAACTCATTACCTCACCCTTCTACTTAGCCTATGTATGGTACAGGCATTCCGATCGACCAGGGGCTCCGAAGTCAGGCAGGCTGGGGTATAAATCCCAGGTCCCAGCCTGTTACCTGTGTTTCTCACGTACGTCATCTCTACCCTCTGGAGCCTCTGTTGTGCTTCCCGATACCCATCAGAGTTGTAAAAACAAAACGTGAGGCTGTCGAGATATTGAGTTCATTCTTTTCCTCATGCCTCCCTCTTAGCCCTGACTCGTCTCTCCTCGGACACAGCCAGCACACGGCTGTTCCCTCCTCCCTGTTCCTCCAAGCTTAGCTATGTGAGTTGAGCCTTCACAGTTCCCCACTCTGGCATTCCTGTCTATGGCTCCCTACATTTAAAAACAGCAAATCGCTTGAACATACCTCAGCTGATCACAAGAGGCCCTTTCTCTTTTCCCCTAAAGGGTCATTTCCTGGGGCACCCCCATTGACTCAGTTTCAGTTCATGGGTCATGGTTCTGGCAGTGACGTCACCTCAACAAGGTGACCAAGACCATCCAAAAATTTTCCGTCTCTGGATCTTTGTTAACCTACTGTTCTGCCCACCTCTCTGACTCCCCCCACACACACTTCCATGGCCCCTCCACTTCCACCTATGAGACCCACCCCCGGAGGCCTTGAAATGGACTGCTCACCAGATGTTACAGATAAGTGGAAACATGGGCACGCCGCCCAACAGGAAGAACAGCCTCCAGTGGTAAACTATGTAAGCAAACCCCGTCAGGAACATGACCCCTAAGGTGGAGAAGCAGTGCTGCAGAATGATGGCCTGGGCACGGTGCTCACCCACCAGCCACTCCATGACTGTGCAGAGAACATGAGGACAAGACTGCGTCAGATCACAGTCCCCAGGCGGGCCTTTCACGTAGCCTACTGACACGCCTCCCCTGCCCTCCACAGCTCAGGGTAGACAAAGTTTCTTCTGCTGTTCCGGATCTTTAGACACCCCTCGGGGCTAGATTGTCTCTGTGTCTCCCCTACACATCCTACGCCTTGATGCATCTCCTCAGCTCCTGCTCACCCTTCATTTTTCTCTACCTCCAGCCACTCCCTCGAAAGCTTCTGCCTAAGCAGCGCAGGTCTGACGTGCGCTAAGACAAGGAACCTCTCGTCCTAGAGTGTATTAATGCTTTGATCTCCGTGGCCTAAGGTTCTGGGGGAAGGTCAGTTCCCTTTGGCTATGCTCTGGCAGGCTCTCAAGAGAAGAGGTGTCAGGAAGCCCCGAGAAAATGAGGGGTTACAGCCGTTTGGTTCTAGGCCTGGGTATATGTGTGCTGGGGGTGTTAGCGTCACATAGACCTGAGTAGAAACCCCAGCTCCTCCTTGCTCAGTGGCCCTGAACAAGCTGGCTAAACTTTCTGAGGCTCAGGATGAAATGAGCAAAACACATCTAGGGTTCAAGGTGCAGGGTCCACAAGGAGCATGAAGGGGGTTACGCAGGGCACAGGAGACTACCGTGGAGGATGAGGGTTGGGAACACTCCCTCACATCTTCAGGCAACTAGGAGTGGTGCCAGTTACTCCTTCCTCACTGAGCTATGTGACCTATTACCTCCCCTTAGGTTCCTCTTAGGCTGTCCCTCCCGGGTAGATCTACCTCCCGCTCCCTCTGGAACAGTTTCCATCCCGCCGTGACCCCTTGAGATCCAGTCACCTAAAGATACACTGCAGATGGCATAGCCCACGGAGGCCTGGGCCACGAAAAAGCGGAAGAACAGATACTGATAGAAGCTGTTCACAAAGGCTGTCCCGAAGCCGAAGATAAGGAACCCCAGCAGCGACAACAGGATGATTGGATAGCGGCCCCACCTGCAGGGGTGAGGAAAAGAGGCCACCAAGCCACGCCTCCCTGGCCAGCCGTGGCTGCGTGGCTATGCCCCTGGGCCAGCCTCTGTGTTACCCCAGGGCTTTGGAGTATTTCTTCATTTTCCTCCCCCAGCCGGAGACTCTGAGCGCCTGAGGAGGAGGCAGAGTGTCCCAGGGATCAGAGGGAACACCGGGAGACTCACTTGTCACTTAAGAACCCGAAGAGAAGAGACCCTGTCAAGATGCCTGACATGAACACGGTCTGCCCGTTTTCCTTGTGTGGTTCGTTGCCACATACCAGGTCAAACTGCAAGTCAGACAAGGGCACTGATCAGGGCCTCCACACCGACCCAGCCTTTCGGGAACAGAGACTGAGCTTGGCCCAGAGGGGAAATCTTAGGCCAGTGGTTCTCAGCCTTCCAATACTGTGACCCTTTAACATAGTTCTTCATGTGATGGAGACCCCCAACATAATATTATTTTGTTGCTATTTCATAACCATAATCTTGCTATTATGAATTTTAACATAAATATCTGATATGCAAGATAGCTGATGTGCCACCCCTGTGACAGGGTCATGACCCACAGGTTGAGAACCACTGCCTTAGACTGTTGGCACCCGGGGAAAGGTCATTTTAGGCCTCATTCTGCTACCTCAGGACTCTACCCAACACCTGGTAGACCCTGTAGCAAAGCATGGAGAGAGGAAGTGGAGGGGTGGTGCAGACAGGAGACTGGTTGAGCACTTACTACGTGCAGGCACACACACTGTCCCTGGTATCCCTGCTTCCCATGGAGAGACCTGTGCTGAGAAGGGCCCAGGCCTCACCTCAGACTGTGAAGCCCTGTGAGAATGCCCAATACAGGCGTTTCCTTTTCCATCTCTAGCTTCTATGTGTTCTGCTTGGTTGCCTCCTGACCTATCTCCTGTTCCCCCTGCCTCTGCTGCCTCAATCCAAGGACTGCCAGATGCTGGACAGAATACAGATGAACAGAACCAAGCCCCCCCCCCACACACACACACCCTGCACACAACCACTTGTGCCTCCATTCCTAGGGCCCTCAGCTTAAGGGTCTTCCCTTGACCAGAAGCCAAGAACCACAGCAATTCTCCGTCCCGAGAGAAATCCTCTGGACAGGTGGCAAGCCTGGCTCTAAGCCAAAATGCAGGCTAGCTTCCTGGCTAAGAAAATCAGGGCCCAGGGCTGGGGAACAAGGACCCTAATTTCTTCCCCTCTGCAGAGTGTCCTCAGATCAAGCGCCAGGTGTCTGTGCCACGTCTCTCAGGTTGCTATAGTCAAGGCAATACAAAAGAAAAGCATACCTCGTTGATCAGAGAGCGTGTGTGAGCAAAAGGATAGATCCACCCGTACTCGCATGTTTCTGTATAATTGAGGCCAAAACGTATGATAGAGTCTAGATCCCATGGCACAGGTATATACATGAGGCATGTCAGGAAACTGCCATTGGATTCTCGGGGCAGGGTCAGGTTCAGCTGTTCTTCCACTGTGAGATTGGGGCCCACTTTCAGGATCCAGCTGGTGTTACAGTAGGGCCTCTGAGCTGTGAACAAGAAGTGATGAGAGAACATAAAGAAGGTTGACAGGATGCTGGGGATGAAGGTGAGGGCCACCAGCCTCCACTGGAATGTGCCGAACTCCCCAATGGCGCTCAGAACGCTGGCAAACTTGTCATCCCTCTTAGCATCTATGGCCTTCAATCTGCGTAATAACATCTCCAAGGACCAGTTTTGGGAGGGGAAGGAGATCTCATGCCGGTGTGTGTCCCTGGAGCTCGGGGGTCCGAACGCTGTCTTGGATTTCTGTTCTTCCTTCATCTGTTCAAAGAAAGGACGCAGGTCAGTCCCTGTCACAGCTTCCCTTCATCAGGTCCCAGTATGGAAGCCAGTGGACAGAAAAGACCCTCTGCCTCGGGTCAGGGTGGAGTTCACGGCTCCACTCTTTCTTTTTAAGTTTGCATAATCCATTCCTCCTGGCTCCGCCCCTATTGTTAGTGCCATGGACACAGACACTTTGAATGTTTTAGAGAATGTTTTTCTCATGAATGTCAGGAGCTCTGGGACAGCTTCCTCACAACAAACTGTTCACACACCTGAGGCGTCGCTGGAATTTCAAAGTTGGCAGAGGACTCCAAGGGACCAAACAGTGACATAAAATAAGCACTTGAGTCAGGAATGGCAAAGGCTAGGGCCAAAGGCAGAGGCTTGGAGCCTTAGCTGTAAAGCTTAGAAGCCAGGGCTGGAGTGGAGAACACTCAAGAAGACAGACGTCACCTGGACCCAAAGTGGAACAGCAGGCGAGGGCAGGGGGCTGTAAGCAGCATCCAGGATATACTTTGGCAGCAGTAAGGAGCAGACACAGCCTAATACTGTCTTGTGAGCCAAAACCCCTCAGCAGCGCTAAAGAGGCCATGAGTTGGGAACTCTCTGGCTACCCTCTCTGTGCAAACTTTCTGCCTGAGAGATTCTCAAAGCCCAGTGGCAAACCCAGACTGTGTTCTGAGAAGGCAGGCACTAGGAGCCTGCCAGGAAACTCACGGATACGGATGGCGAGCTTCTCAGCATAAGAAGGGGTAAAAAGTTGTTTGAAATAAAAGTATGAAGAAGAGAGTGAAACAGATTCAGTGCGGAGCATTAGCGAGCTGGAATGTGTAGCCAAGAGCCGGACAGGTGGAAAGACTTGGTAGGTGGAAGGCTAGCCCAGGTCTAAACAAAAACTCGCAAGGGAAATGGAGGAGACAAAATAATAATGTATGTATTAGTATATAGAAACAACGTATGTTCTTAAACTCCAAAAACATAAATCAGTACATCCAAAAACCCCGACCCTCTCTCAAGCACAATGGGAGGAACCTGTGGCTAGACACACTGCAATTAAGCCTTGGGCCCCAGGGAAAGAAAGGATGCTAGCTAGAGGGGCAAACGCACAGCCTCCAAGTCTCCACAGAAAGCAGAGAAGAATGAAGTGTACAGCCAGCCTGGAGTGACACATGAAGAAGAGGAGTAGAGACAGGTACAGCCAACTGAGTGCCAAGAGAGCGTCAAAGTGAGACGCCTCCGCTGAAGGACCTTATGAAAGAGCACGGGGAGGCAGCCTGAGGTGCAGACACGGCTCACCAAGATGACAAGCCTGTACACAACTTGCAGACATAGCCTGTTTTAAGTAATAAGGGGACTGTCAAAAGATGGAGTGGAGAGGAAGAGGACGGTGAGGGTGAAAGAAGAAGTCAAGGGAAGAAGAAACAAAGTGGACTCAGTAACTACGACTGGAAAAATGAGTCAAAAATACATTGTTGCAAGTTTTAAAGTTGTGCTGGTTCTGGGACTGTGGCTCTTTCAAGAGAGGGTCCAGCTGGTGTAATGGTGTCAGCAGGCTCAGATGTTCCAAGGTTGTAGCCTGGTCCCTAGTTCTAGCTGCTCTCTGCTGCTGGTTCACGGCTCTGTGATCTGTTGGTGCCGCGTGTTCCTGCTGCCATGAATTCCATTGTAACTTTCCCACCACAGGGGACTAGGAGGTCTCCAACCCTGAGACCAAATAAACCTTTCTTCCTCCAAGTTGTTTCTGTCAGCTACTTGGTCACGGTGACCCAGGTGACCTGCCTGTTTGTCAATCTATCTATCTATCTATCTATCTATCTATCTATCTATCTATCTATCTATCTATCTGTCTGTCTGTCTGTCTGTCTATCTATCTATCTATCTATCCACCCATCATATACCTATATCTATTTACCATCTATCAATCATGTCAATTTACCTATCATCTATCTATAAGTTACCTGTCTACCTATCATCTATAATTTATATCTCATCTGTCTGTATTCTATCTCTATATACACAACAGAATATCATTCACACAAAGACCAACACTTTGTCACTTGCAGAAGCATGGATAGAAGAGACGGGCACTCCGCCAAGTTAAATAAGTCAAATACACACAGACAAATATCCTGTGCTCTCACGTGTGTGTGGAAGACAAAGATGATTTCAAAGAAACAATTAAGCAGGGGCTACCAGAGCCTTTGAGGGGCGGGGGTCTGGGGATGATAGTTAATATGGAAAGGGGTTCAGCTGAATAGAAAAATAATATGGTCTAGTGGTCCATCGTACATCAGAATAACTATGGTGGACAACAATTAAATATTCCAAAGTAGCTAGTAGCATTTTGAATGTTCCCAATGCTAAGAAATGATGTCTGTCTGAGCTAGTGGATATGCTCTGGCTGACCTGATCTTACCTGCTGCATATGTGTGTTAAGGTGCTATACTGTAACCTATAAATGCACATAGCTAGTGTGTGTTAATTAAAATTTTAGTAAAATAAGTACAAAATAAAAAGAAATAGCAAATCCAATGTATATTTTAAAAGGGTACTGAGGGGGCTGGAGAGATGGCTCAGTGGTTAAGAGCACTGACTGCTCTTCCAAAGGTCCTGAGTTCAAATCCCAGCAACCACATGGTGGCTCACAACCATCTGTAATGGGATCTGATGCCCTCCTCTGGGGTGTCTGAAGACAGCTACAGTGTACTTACATATAAATAAATAAATAAATAAATAAATAAATAAATAAATAAATAAATAAATAAATAAATCTTTAAAAAAAAATAAATAAAAGGGTACTGAGCCAGCATGCTGGATCAATAAAGTCCTCTTGCATTTTGCATCAAAAAATAAAAAAAAAATTTTAAAAGGTCATGAGATTTCCCAGCATGCTTGGAGCGTACCTTGTTTATGTCTTCTGGGCTGGTGTAGGAACTCGCCTTGGTCCTCTCCTCTTCTCGAAAGTGTCTTGAAGTGGATGGATGACAATTTGGTCACCCTGTAAGAAGACACACTTAAGACACAAGGACAAAAAACAAGGCAGAATAAAGGGGTGGGGAAAGTTGGATTCTGTAGAGCAGTAAAAGCAAGCTGGTGCGGCTAACTTATTAGCGAACAGATAGACATTAAGGGAACCAGAGCAATAGCTCAGTGGTCAAGAGGACTGGCTGCTCTTGCAGAGGTCTCAGCTTGGATTCCTGACATCCACATGGTGCTTGCAACCGTGTGTAACTCCAATCCCAGGAGATCTGATGCCTCTGTCTGGCCTCTGTGGGCACGGCACACACATGGTACATACCCATGCAGACAAAACACTCATTTACATAATTTACACACCTTTTTTAAAACGTCAAAATTTGGCATCACTAGGCATAGAGAGGTTTGTTATCTAAAGATAAACGTTTCAGAACACAAAAACTGAAAATTCTTAAACTACCTGAGCCTTAGCCAGGAGGTAGTGGTGCACACCTTTAATCCCAGCACTCAGGAGGCAGAGGCAGGCAGCTCTCTGAGTTCAAGGCCAGCCTGGTTTACAGAGTGAGTTCCAGGACAGCCAGGGCTACACAGAGAAACCCTGACTCCAAAAACAAACAGACAAAAATCTCTGAGCCTACTCAAAGTCTTCAAACATCAATCACTAAGGGGTGGGTAGTAACAGTAACAGCTCCAATAGGTGATCAATGTAACTCTTCAGACTGATTTGTAATTGTGTGTGTGTGTGTGTGTGTGTGTGTGTGTGTGTGTGTGTGTGTGTGTTATGTGAGTGCAGGTACCCTCAGAGGCCACAGCAGGTGTGGGATGCCCTGGAGCTGGACTGTGAGCTTCTCAGTGTGGAGCCAGGAGCAGAACTTGGCTCCTCACCAGCTGCATGCCCTCCTAGTCACTGAGCTACTGCGGCAGGCCCTAATGCAACTCCTCTAAGGGATAAAATATACATATATATTTAGCAATAAAATGGACTAACACTACTCAGGAGCTTTGTCTAGCCACCTGTGCTGGTATACGCCTATCACCCCAAAACTTGGAACTGGGAGGATCCCAAGTCTAAGACTAGCCTTGGCTATATAACAAGCCCAACTCTAAGGCTAGCCTTGACTATATAACCTCATATTCTACCTCAAAAAATGGGTGTGTGGAGGGCACCACTGGAAAGCTTCTGTGGCTTAGAGCACTTGCTACCCAATCACACACAATCACAAGCCCTGGAGTTGGGAGCCTGGCACCCACAGGCCAGGCCAGGCATGCATGCTTGCACCCCAAATACAAGAGGGGTGGGGACAGGAAGATTGCTGAGGTTTGTCTAGGTGAAGGAAAAATGAGAGTCCCAAATGCAGAGAGACTCTGACTCAAAACCAAAACTGATGGGTAGCTCTGAGGAGTACTATCTGACATTGTCTGGCCTTCATCTGCACATACCTGAACACACATGCACCTACACACACAAATACACACACACACACACACACACACACACACACACACACACACAACTCAATTTTTTTTCTTTTTGAGACAAGGTTTCTCTATGTAACCCTACCCATCCTGGAACTCTCTATGTAGACCAGGATGACCTAGAACTCACAGATCTGCCTGCTTTTGCCTTCCAAATTCTGGGATTAAAGGCATGTGTCACCACATCTGGCCCCTGAGGGTCCTTTATCTATTGTCATTTATAAAATTCTGCAACTGTCAACTAGAGAATATATGTTTTCCTCAAACCTGCTTAAAGGATTCGGGAAATTCAATCATGTGCCAAGCAATAAGTCAGCTTCAGAGAATAGATTCAAGGTACAGACATAGATTCTTTTTTAAAAAAGATTTATTTATTTTATTTATATTAGAAGAGGGCATTGGATCCCATTACAGATGGTTGTGAGCCACCATGCGGTTGCTGGGAATTGAACTCAGGACCTCTGGAAGAACAGTCAGTGCTCTTAACTGCTGAGCCATCTCCCTGGCACCTACATATAGATTCTTTCTTTAAGATTATTGTATTTAGGCCCTTGGAGAGATGGCTCAACACTTAAGAGTGTGCAGCGCTCTCACAGAGGACCCACGGTTAGCACCCATTTCATACAGCTCACAGCTGCCAATAACTCCTGCTCCAAGGGGTCTGATGCCCTATTCCATGTCCACAGGACCCACATATATGTCCACATGCACATAAATAAACATTAGTATTATTATATTTAGTGTACAAATGACAGGGCTCATTATGACATTTTCATACACATACATATGCATATGTTTTATAAATGACAGTAGATAAAGGACCCTTCAGGGGCCAGATGTGGTGGGGCATGCCTTTAATCCCAGCACTTGGGAGGCAAAAGCAGGCATACACATATACATACACATACATACTACATATACATCATATTCATATACATATTCTATATATACCACTTATGCATACACATGCACACATGCATATAATGTACTTAGCGCAGTCTTTATTACCCTGTGTCCTTTGTCTCGTCTTCCTATACCCCCTTCCCAGGACCTGTCCTCTTCCTAGTCTCTTTTACTTTCACTTTACACGTCACACACACACACACACACACACACACACACACACACACACACACACACACACACGTTACACTCAAGAGAACACATACAATATATACTTTCTAATACAGTGCAAATAACTAAGGAGCATTTTAATGCAGGGTTTGAAAGCTGCAAGCGTAGTCACACGCCTATAACAGTTAAGTTCATTCGCCATCTTCAATCCCAGCCTCCCTTTGTATCCTACATGATTTTTAGGGTTTGTCTGGTTTACTCTCTGGGCTTCAGCAAACACTGAGTGTAACTACCATCCCCAAGTATAAAAGTCCCCTGCCTAGGGACCCGCTCCGCGTCTGACAATCCTCTCTTCAGGAGCCCCTATGAGCCACTTGTCACCTTGCTATAGGGACTTTACCTTTCCCAGAACGTAAATTGAGACTACACAGCATTCTGCCTTTCTTTCACTTTCAGCAAATTAAAATATAATTATGTCATTTCCCCTCCCTTTCCTCCCTCCAACGCTCACCACATACCCTGCCTTGCCTCTCCTATTCATGGCCTCTATTTCTTTAGTTGTTTTACACACACACACACACACACACACACACACACACACACACACACACACAGAGTCACTCACACCTAAATATATTAATACAACCTACGCAGTCAATATAGTGTCACTTGCACGTGTGTGTGTGTATGGTTTCAGGGCTGAGCGTTTGGTATTGGATAAACCAAGGTGGAGGCTCTTCCTTTGGAGAGACGTGTATTTCTCCAGATCTCAGCATGCCTTAGTTACCCATAGTCCTTTGCCAACCCCGTGAGATTTCTCTTAGCATATATTTAGGTGTTCTTTAAAAACCACGAGTGACCACAATGCAGAGGAACCAGTGACTGTGTCGTGCTCAGCCCCAGCTGATACACGCACATCACAACTCCCACACCAGAGGCTCGCGGCTGTAGCAGAAGGGAGGTGGGAAGACTGTAAAATGCAAGGACGGTGTAGTCTCATCATGGCTGCCTACTAGTACTTTTAAGTCACTCAAAAGTACTTTATTGCCTGCATGTGTCCCAGCCCATGTATCCATTCACCTACTGAAGGACTTTCTAGTTGTTTTGTTTGGCAACTGTGACGCAGGCCACTATAAACATTTCGATGTCAGTTCTTGTGTGCACTTTAAGTTTTCAAAACAGTAGGGTAAACCTCTAAGCATGGGTACTGGGGACGATGGGTCATGCAGCAAGAGTGTGGCTAGCTCTGGAAAAGACTGCCAACTGTCTGCCGGACGATTCTGCATGTCCGCCAGCAATGAATGAGAATTCTGTCTGTCCCGTGACCTTTCCTGGACCGGCTATGATCAGATTGCTTTATTTCAGCCATTCTGGATAGGTGTGGAGCAGTGGTGCAATCATATCCTTTTATCTGCTATCTTCCTCCTTGAAAGATTGCTCTCCTTGTGCCTAAGTATCCATCCATCCATCCACCCACCCACCCACCCACCCACCCACCCACCTACCTCCTACCCATCCACTTATCTACCTATCTCTATGTCTATATTTTTATCTCAGGGTCTTCTATATGTTGGACAGTGTTTCAGCAACATGGCTACAATTACCAGACACTTCTATTTTTAAAGATTCATTTTTATCCGCGTGTGTGTGTGTGTGTGTGTGTGTGTGTGTGTGTGTGTGTGTGTGTGTTGGTGTGCTGCTTCCCATGGAGTCAGCAGGAGTCAGTTGAAGTTGCATGTGGTTGAGAGTCATCTGACCCAGGTGCAGGGAACCGAACTGGGTTCTGCTGCAAGAGCAGAACCTGCTTTAACCACTGAGCCACTTCCCCAGCTACATCTGCCTATTTCAAAACCTGTAGTTTAAGTGTAAGTCCTTATCAGTTACCTTTGCAGATATTCCTCTCTGACTTTTTATCCTTCTAGTGGGGGTCTTTGCAGAGCAGGCAGTCTGAGTTTTAAACAAGCTTCAGCATATCTATTCTTTTTCTGAGGTTTTGCTTTTGACGTTATAGCCAAAAATCTCATCAAACCTAGGTCACTGAGGTTTTCTGCTGTTTTTCTTCTAGAGGTTTTATTGTGTTGTTTCACATTTAAGTCTATGGTCACACTTGAGCTAATTTTGTAAAAAGTGGGTGTATCTAGATTATTATTTTCCCTATAGATAGCCAAGTATTATAGCACATTCATTTTATCCACTAAATGACTTTTGCCCCTTTGCTCAATTGGCTTTATCTGTGCGAACCTGGTGCTGAGCTCTACTCTGTTTCTCAAATCTGTGCTGTGCTCTCTAAACTGTTTTTTGGTTTTTTTGTTTTTGTTTTTGTTTTTTGTTTTTTCGAGACAGGGTTTGTCTGTGTAGCCCTGGCTGTCCTGGAACTCACTCTGTAGACCAGGCTGGCCTCAAACTCAGAAATCCACCTGCCTCTGCCTCCCAAGTGCTGGGATTAAAGGCGTGTGCCACCATTGCCCGGCACTGCTCTCTAAATTGTGCTGTGGTATCAAATATGTGCTAGTTTTATTGCAAGTCCTGATAACTTGAAGCACGATCACATGTACACACACACACACACACACACACACACACACACACACACACACACACACACACAATCTGCTTCCTCATGGTTATGGTGACCACTTGGTCACCCACACATAAACTTCAGAGCATGCTTGTTATAGGCACAGAACAATTTGCTGAGCTTTGATTGAGACTGTATCAAATGCTCCAATCAGCAGAGAAGGAGAAACATTGTATCTATGGCAGTGAATCTTCTAGACCCTTAGTGTGAAGTGAGGGTAAGTAGAAACATCAATATATTTTAAGAAAAAAAAACTTACGTGCACCTCACACACCAAAGAAATCATAGAAAATGTAAATCTTTATAAGTGATAGCGATCAGTTACAAAGTATCAAAGGTATGGGTGTTTTAAAAGTTGTAATTTGTGGAGAACGGATAACTTAATTTGCTTTTAATAGAAAAGTATAGGCTGAATATTGATCAACTAAGTTTCATTATAAAAAGTGAAAGAAAAATTAATGAATAAATTCAAGGAAGTTAAGGAAGATAATAAAACTTAAGGCCAAAGTAAAGGAAGGCAGCTGGGCATAGCTCTGTGGGCTGTAATTCCATCTACTTATAACGCCGAGGATCACAAGTTCAAGGCCTGTCTAGGTACAAGATGATTTTGAGGCCAGCCTGGTTAATTTAACACTACTCAAAAACCCATAGGGACTAGCAGTCAGCAAGGCCCCTGTGTACCCCCAGATCATCTGCAAGGCCCCCAAGCACCCCTCCCTGTACCGAATACCCCTGGGGACTGGCAGTTAGCAAGGGCCCTGACCACACTGCCCTCCACTGGTCTCAAAGGTCCTGCTAGGAGAAGTCAGCAATCCACCTGCACACAGGAAATGACCGGGCCACACCTGAGAACTCACAATTCCCGTGAGGACAGCCTGCTCTTTCCATGAGGTTCCCACAGCTGAACGGGCCCAGGCTCGTTTCTGTCCACATTCGTAGGGAGAGTGTGGCCCCACAGTCACAAGGTGGCATCATAATTGTCACCTTCTACATGTACCCCCAGTCCCCCCTCCCTGGAGACAGAACCACAAGTCAAAGCCAGGCCCACCTGACTGTTGTCCAGACCCAAACATACCCTTGGAAGCAGAACCCTGGGGTTCCGTTGGCAGCAGGGAGACGGTGTCACAATAGGATGGAAAAGCTGAGCTGGGAATGCCGAGGGCCATATTCTACTCCAGGAACACAAGTGGCCAGTCCTGGGGCCAGAACTGGTTAAGGCAAGAATGCAAATGCTACATGAGGTACCCTTGTGCCTTCGCAAAAACTGTCATCTATACTGAAAGCACTCCCCTGTCTTAGGGTTTCTACTTCTGCACAAACATCATGATCAAGAAACCAGTTGGGGAGAAAAGGGTTTACTCAGCTTACACTTCCACATTGCTGTTCATCACCATAGGAAGTCAGGACAGGAATTCACACAGGGCAGGAACTTGGAGGCAGGAGCCGATGCAGAGGCCATGGAGGAGTGCTGCTTACTGGCTTGCTTCCCCTGGCTTGTTCAGTTTGCTCTCTTATAGAACCCAGGACTACCAGCCCAGGGATGGCACCACTCACAATGGGCTTCTATCAGTAATTGAGAAAATGCCTTACAGCTGGATCTCATGGAGGCATTTCCTCAAGGGAGGCTCCTTTGTGATAACTCCAGCTTGTGACAAGTTGACACACAAAACCATCCAGTACACCCCCCAAATGAAAGCCTGCTCTTTGTCAGCTGTCCTTCACGCCTTCCTGACCCCACACCTGGGATCTGCACTACACCTCTCTTCTGCCTCAAGGACACTTCATCAGCTAGCTTGCTAGAACTGCCTTTGTCTGACTCACCTCCCTTGAAGCCAGAGCCACCTCCTCTGGTGGAAACAGGACTCTGGTCTTTTTGCTTAGAGTAAGGATAGGGAATCAGCCGAGGACAAGGAGCCAGGCTGAACTGGTTGTGGGGAAGTGGGGGACCTGAGGGACCCTAACTCTAGCCCAAAGGCATGGCTCGGAGATACCTGCAAGAAGCAGGAATGAGAGCAAAGGAGGCTGGGGTCCTGACTCGCCCAGTTTCTCCATCAGCACAGAAAACACTGCTCAGGACACTGGTAAAACTGGCTGAGAAAGATCAGGAGGCAAGACATAAGAGACTACTCAGCAGACCAAGGGCTCAGCACACAAGCAGAGAGGACAGGTGAATCCCTGGAGCTAGCTGGCCAGCCAGCCTGGCCTAAGTGGCCCATCACAGGTCCCAGTGATCGATCCTATCTCATACCCAGATGAAGGAGCTGGGGGGATGGATTGGTTTGTAAAGTGCTCACCACATAAGCATGAGGACACGAAGTCAACTCTAAAAGGCAAGACACAGCCTCATACACCTGCGTTCCCAGCACTTCAGGGCTGGGAGGGAGATTAGGGTGGGGACAGGTAAGTCCTTGGGGTTCGCTGGGTTCACTGGCCAGCCAGATGAGATGTGTCATAGAGCTTCAGGTTCAATGAGAGACCCTGTCTCAGAAAATAAGGTGGAGAGTGACTGAAAAAGACACCTGGTGTTGATCTCTGGCTCCCACATCATGTACAGAGAGAGAGAGAGACAGAGAGAGAAAGACAGAGACAGAGACAGACAGAGACACAGAGACACAGACAGACACACAGAGAGAGACAGAGACAGAGAGATAGAGACAGAGAGATAGAGAGACAGAGAGATAAAGAGCAACAGATAGCTAGACAGACAGACATACAGACACAGACAGAATGAGAAGGTGCATGGCTGCTAATGACATTCATGGTTGACCTCTGGCTTCCACGTCATGTACACACACACACCACAGAGAGAAAGAGAAAGGGGGGGAGGGAGAGAGAAGGAGAGAGAGAGACAGAGACAGAGAGATAAAGAGAGGGAAACAGAACAACAGATATCCAGACACAGACACACATAGACAGAATGAGAAGGTACATGGCTCTCAATGACACCCACAGTTGACCTCTGGCTTCCATATATGTGCTTATGCACACATGTGCACCTACACACAGAGAGATAGACGGACAGACAGACAGATGGAGGGGTAGGGAGAGAGAGAGAGAGAGAGAATCTGATTTGATGTTAGACAAAGGCCACCTTCACAGAGAACCTCCATTCGTGTTAGCTTCAGGTCTCCACCTACCTGGGAAGGCCCAACAATCTCATGGTGTCTATGACATAGAACCTCTCTCCTTCATGAGGCCTTCCAGGTGCTCATGGGTCACCTGTGTAGCTGATCCAAGGGCCCTGAGGCTCCTTTGAGTTCCCCATTCTTAAGAGCAGAAGTGCTAGCACTGAAGGCCTGAGCAAGAGTCACAGTGGGCACCCGGAAGTCGGTAAGGACAATGGTTAGGGTGAAGAGCATGCCTTGGTTTTGGTCCTGTGAGCTCCCAAATCTCTATCCTCACCAGAGAACACTAATGTCAGCTGAGACTGAAGTTCCAGTCAACACATGTGGAAGAGATGCTTAATGGAAAAAGCTTAAGGAGCTAATATTCATGCCATGTATCCATGTGAATTCTCACACTCACACACATATATGCACACACTAACACGCATACTCACTTGCACATACACATACATTCACACTCACACATGCGCACACACACACACACACACACACACACACGATGGGGCTGCGGAGCTGGTCTAATGAGTAAACCATTTGCCATTCGAGCATGCGGGCCTGTGTTTGACTCTCCAGGACTGACTTTAGTAACGCCAGGGATGGTAGCTTACATCTGTAACTTACCCATCAGTGCCACTACAGCAAGAGAGGCAGAGATGGGAATCCCAGAAGCTATTTTGAAATGCACACTAAAGAGACTGTCTCAGGAAAGATGAAAGGCAAAGAACAAGATCTAAGGCCACCTTCTGACCTCCATATGCCGCGTATATACACGTGATCCATGAACACATAGAATTACATCATATGAACACAAAACCCTGGAAGACTTTCTGTCCCTTCTGCGGTATGAAGAAACTAGTAAACATTAGGGTTTTTCAACTCGTGAGCTGAATACAGAACTGTTGATCACCTTGGCCCTAGTTCTGAGCAGCAAAAGCCAGGAGATAGCAATCGGGGAGCAGTGAAGCAAGGGACAGTCCCATAGGGAGGCCCTGATCTCTTCTTGCTCCCAATACGATGACCATCAAGCCCTGTCCCAGCCTCCTCTGGAGGCAAGAGACCTGGGCTGACCACCTGGCACAGTGGGCAGTTATTGGCTCACTAGAGAGCTCTGAGCGTAGTCGATCCTCTAGAAGGAACTGAAGTCTCTTGTTGCCATGGAAACATGGAGGTGAATGCCACTGGGAGCCTTCACTGACCTGCCTGATGCCCAGGAGCCTTGATCTAAAGAAATGGAGAACAGAGGCTAACAAGGAAGGAGGTGTGGGGCAAAGGTCATGGAATGATCTCTAGGTCAATAGATTTGCTAGTAGGCAGCCTGGAGAGCTGACCCTTTGTGGCCCCTATTTCTGAAGCAAGGGAAGGAGTTACTGGTTGGGAAGTGAGGACTGGAGACACGCAGAGTGAAAAAAATGAATGGCCACTAGTGGAGAGGGAAAGAAGCCCATGAGAGATGGGCTGCTAAGCAACCAGTGGAGGTTGGTTCCTAAATTCACAGAAAAGTGAAATTGTACAGTGTATGACTCTCTTGAAATGTGGGGTGCAGAGACAGCACAGGATGGTGCCTGAGCTCACGCACTACCATGGATTTTCTAGTTGGACACAATCAAACAGCACAAGAATTAAAGTGTGAGGTGCTGGTAACAGGGACAGGGCAAATCTGTCTCTGTAGCAGTTGGAAGGACAGCTTCATCCCCTGGTCTGAGAGAGATGGGACAGACTGGGAGAAGAGTCAGCAGAGCAGAAGGTCCCAGTGGAGCTAAGAACGCTATGTAGAATGTTTGCACTCCCTCCGGGTCACACAGTACACCCTTTACCCGAAGCGTCATGGTATGTGGAGGCGAGGCCGTGACCAGAATTAGGTCATATCTAAATATGGTCATCAGGGTGGACCCCCCCCCAGATAGAATTAGCGACCTTATAGCAAGAAGGAAAGATAAATTTCCTCTTCATTTGCACACATCAAGGGAGACCACGTGAGGACTAAGAGAGGTGGCCTTCCATACCGAGAAGTATAGAGAACACATAGAGATGAATATAGGGATATAGAAATGCTCTTCACCTGAACCTGGCCACACTGGCATCTTAACCCCAGACTATGTGTCTGCTTTGGTGGCACCCCAAGCTGACAGAGTCGGATGGAAAGAATGGAGCAAACTAATCAAAGTATTAGCATGTTAGCAGAGTTCAAAGACGAATCGATCCCGAGAGTCTCATGGGTGAAATATTTGATACTGAGCTGGTGGCCCTATTTTAGAAGGTTCTAGAAACTTTAGGAAGTGGGACCTAGTTAAAGCAGGTCACTGGAGGCATGCCTTTGAAAGTTGTATACGGTCCCAATCCATTCCTTACTTTTTAACCCTAATCATCAAGAGGCGGAGAACTTCTCCCACCACACACTTCAGGCCTGCTGAGGTGTGTGCTGAGCAGCTTTGAACAAAACCTTTTAAACCTTGAGCAGAAGTCCTCCCTCCTTGAGAGTTGCCCCTTCGGGGCTGAAGGGATGACTCAGCAGTGGGGAGATGCTGTTGCTCTTCCAGAGTACCTGTCTCCATTCCTGTACCGCCTTTGGGTAGCTTACACATGCCTGTAACTCTAGCTCAGGGGATCTGATGCCCTCTTCTGGCCTATGCAGGTACAGCATCCATATAGCAGCTAAACACACAAAGTAAACGTTGAGCTTGTCCTCCTGTTGGTCACTGTTACACAGAAGTAACTAGAACAGATGCTGCGGCAGGAGTGAGCGGTCTGGGTGATATTTGCGTATCTTTCATTTATATGCCAGATGCTTCTGAAATTTGGGTAGGAAAGGATTTTCTCCAAAGGATGACAGTAACTGGAATTGAAGGGGTGGCCATGAGTCACCCAGAAAAGTTGTCGAAGAATGGGGAACATGATCTGGAGGTGCAGAATGGGAGAGAGAGAGAGAGAAAGGGGGGCAGAGAGAGAGAATACAGAGAGGACAGAGAGAGAACAGAGAGAATACGGAGAGAGAATGCAGAGAGGGAAAGAGAGAGAATACACAGGGAGAGACAGAGAAAATACACAGAGAGAGACAGAGACAGAGAGTTTACCACAGGTTGAGTTTAACAGGTGAAAAGACATGATAGCCAAGAAGCAGCATTGAGGAGCAGAGAGGCCTTCACCCAGCTCCCTGCTGTGAGAATTTTCACAGCCCAGCCGTGTGCAGAGGCAGGGGACAGAATTCTTCCAAGAAGGGATGAGAACATGGAGTGTCTACTGGCTTTGGTCATCAGTTCCAAGGACACAGGTTGTTCCTGGGAGAGGAACTGGGTGAGGTAAGGAACCCTACACAGAGGCCTGCCACTCAGCGCTGTGGTGGTCTTTGTTGGAGCTGGTGCAACATTCAGATCTCAGACACTGGGGGCAGGGATCCTCCACACCTGGACCCCAGCCTTCCCCCATTGCCAGCCTCTCACGGGTGAGGTCCAGGTGAGGAAACTGGGAGCCGTGTCAAAGTAGAGAAATGATAACCCAAGGAGCATGGGAACATCTTAGGGCGTAGACATAAAAGCCAAGAATTCAAGATGTGCAGATTGGTGATCTTCATCTCAGAAGTCACCAAGGAGAGCAGTCTACCAGACCTCTTTTCTTTTCCTGCCTAGGCCGAGTTTGGGTTATACTATACCCTATGAAATCACCCATCTGTGCAACTGTGTGGGTGGTGAGGATAGTGAGAATTAAGCTCAGGGCCCCCACATGCTGGGCAAAGCTGCCCACTGTAAAATGGGAAGGCTGGGGTCCAGATTTGGAGGATCCCTGCCCCCAGTGTTTGAGATCTGAATGTTGCAGCAGCCCCAACAAAGACAACCACAGCGCTGAGTGGCAGGTCTCTGTGTACTGGCTATTCTCTGTTCAGCAGCACCCTCTAGGGGACAGGTGTGGACTGGCATACGCTAGCCACCAAGTTCCCAGTAGAATTCCCTTCTATTGGGATCTACCATCCCTAACCCTGAGTTAGGGATGAGGCCAGCATGGCACCTTCTCTGGGCTCCCAGGAGTCTTAGCTTTTGAACTGCCGGTAAGGAACCACTAAAAATAACCTGATTAACCGAATACGCCATAGGCACAAAGAGAACCTCTAAACAACCCATGAACGTGTCACTGTATCGGAGTCAGCTCTTAGCAGCCATCAGATGCAGACTGCTGATGAGCCAGGGCATGCTGGGAAATAGCAAGCAACAGCAGCGAAGTGAAAGGAACCCTGCTCTCTTCCTCATGCACTTGGGAAGCAGAGCACATTGGTGAGGAGGAAGGGCTGACCAGTCTCTCCCATTGCCAGCCTCGCACAGGTGAGGCACAAACTGGCCACAGGTCGGGAAGAGAAAGGATCTTCAAAGTGTATATGGCATAAAAACTTTCTCTTTTATCCTACTCCCACAGTTGCCCTGGTGGGTGCGCTGCTCTTAAGTTGGAGCTGATTTTGCTTAGGAGCAGGTTGTTGTGGTTTTGTTCTGTCCTTCTGAGGATGGAGTATTCTGAGGGGGACCAGCAAGGCCATAATCCCAGAGAGCCTGTCAGAGAAGACCAAGAATGGTCCAAACCCTGACTCAGTCGTGGTTCTGGGGTACAGTTAGCATATAAGAGGTGTGGAGGAGGGAGGGGTACTGTCCCCTGGGCTTCCACTGGGCTCTGCAGTGTGGAACGGGGGCCATGAACACAGCTGGTCTGACCCTGTGTGCTACGGCTGCCATTCAAACAAGAAGATAGTGTGGGCCATCCTCTGCTTTTGATAGGCTGGCCCTTGGCAACCACATCAGAAGTATGAGCTGCTCACGACGGCCATCCTCACACCAGCAGTTCTTCCCGAGGCCTCCATGTCTTTTCTTTGGGGTGCTGTTTTGTGGGACCTAAAGGGAGCAAAAGACAGTCAGTGGCTACCCAACACACTGTGCATGGTGGTTCTCTTAACATTCCCTGCTTAAACTAGGGAAAATGTGCTCTAAAGCCAGTTGGATATCTGTAGTGCCAAGGTGGCACTGTGATTCCCAGTAGCAGACAGAGTGAAGGTGGCGGCGGCAGGGAGGCCTGGGTCTGGAGAGAGGCCAGCAAGTCTGTGCTCACCGTGGGGAGCGCCCCTGCTCCAGGTCCTGGAGGGTGTCCTTCAGGGTCTGGCCCCGGGTCTCAGGCAGCAGAGTGCACAGTAGGCCTGCCCCAATGGGGAGGATGCCAAAGATGAGCATGGGAACCGCCTGGTGGTACTGCTCCAGCAGCATCACAAGGGGTGTGATGATGCCACCGACCCTGGAGAAGATGCTCACCAACCCCATGCCTGTTTGCCTAGGGAAGCAGCACAAGGTGAGGCTCCGCCCACTGATGGAGGCTGCACTCACTCCACAGCAGTGAGGACCCAGGTCTCAGCCACCTTTGGTCTGGCCAGAGTGCCAGCTTCCTGGACCAGCCAGCCCCTTCTGTCTTCCCCCTGTCACTCAAGAGACCCAAACTCCCTTTCCACTTCAGAGTGCTCCTCTCCCGGGAGCACTCCTTCCTCTCTTGACATGGCCAGGGCCTGCCTATGTGCACAAGTGGCATCTTGGTGAATGGCACTAGACCTCCTAGGCCCTGTAGACAGCTCACTGGCTGTCTGTGGGCTAGTGGCAGAGGGGCAAAGAGACTGGGTGGTATTAGACCCCCAAGGCAAAGGACCAAAGGTCATCCAGCAGCTCTTACCTGATGACGGTGGGGAAGAGCTCAGCAGTGTACACATAGGAAATGGTGAAGGCAGCAGACGAGGCAAACTTCCCCACCACAGCCAGCACAGTGACCACTGTGGGAAGATCTGGGGGGAAAGTGCAGGGCGGCCACACAGAGAGAAGGACACCCATCACCTAAGCCTGCACACCTCCCTGTCTACTCAGACGTCTCGCCCTCTACACCCACACCCTGGGGAAGCCCGCAGTCCTGAAAGGGGCAGGGCGGTGGCTCTAGCCATGGCAGGGAGGAGAGGGTGGCAAACAGCCTGGTACCTCTTGGAATGAAGATGATGACGACGCACATGACACCAGCCAGAGTCAGAGCACAGAGCTGGCTCCACTTGCGACCCAGCCTCTCCATCATGGGGATGCTGAGGAAGCGGGCAGGCACTTCCACTGCTCCAAATATTAGCTGTGTCAGGTAGATATCCAGGCCAAAGTCCCCCACTTGGAGGCTGAGGCTATAGTACACCAGGCTATCCACAAACCTACAAAGCACCCAAGCATCCCTGTCACTGCTAGGTGTACATCAAGTCACACCCAAAGGAACATCCTGGCTTTATGAGCTCAGACCAGGAGACATGGGCCCACCTGAGGAGAAACCATTACAGTTAGAGCCTCTGCCCCCCCCC
>CM052706.1:4759745-4783023 GCA_028551405.1 Uromys caudimaculatus | reverse complement strand
GTGCCTATTATCTGAAGGAGTCTCCAGTTGCGGACACCATAGGCCAGTCCTGCTAACACCATCAGCCCAAGGGCAAAGTTGCTCTGGGCCAGGACCATGGCTTGTGTTCGTCGGGATGGCCCAACCCACTCTGAAACTATGAAAACAAAGGCTGAGACCGGACTGAATCTCTTCAGTCTCCTGCTGGGGGTTTCCTAAATGCCAATTCGTCAGAGATGTGATCAATCACAGCACAGAGAATTTTGCTGGGGTCTTTTCAGTGCAGTTGCCTGATACCATTCCCACAAGTAATTTCAGGGCTCTGACCCCTGGGCCCAGATACTCACGCAGGACACTGGTGCTTAGTAAAAATCCAGCATTGGCAGTAGCCAAGGCAAAACGTAGGGTCATATAGAGCTCAAAGCTGGACACGAAGGCTGTGGCCATGCCTGCAATGCCTGACAGAAGCAGCTGCATTAGGAGCGAGGGTCTTCGGCCAATCCTGAGGTAACAGGGGAACAGGATTTGAAGTAAAGAGGCCTTCCCAGGACTGAATCAAGAGAGTCCCAGGCAAGCCTATTCTTTGTCAGGGTTTCTATTCCTGCCCAAACGTCATGGCCAAGAAACAAGTTGGGGAGGAAAGGATTTATTGAGCTTACACTTCCACACTGCTGTTCTTCACTAAAGGAAGTCAGGACTGGAACTCAAGCAGGGCAGGAAGCAGGAGCTGATGCAGAGGCCATGGAGGGATGCTGCTTACTGGCTTGCTTGCGTCTGGCTTGCTCAGCCTGCTTTCTTATAGAACCCAAGACTACCAGCCCTGGGGATGGCACCACCCACAAGGGGCCCTCCCCCCTTGATCACTAATTGAGAAAATGCCTTACAACTGGATCTCATGGAGGCATTTTCTCAACTGAAACTCCTTTCTCTGTAATAACTCCAGCTTGTGTCAAGTTGACACAAAACTAGCCAGTACACAGGGGAACAGGATTTGAAGTGAAGAGGCCTTCCCAGGACTGAATCAAGAGAGCCCCAGGCAAGCCTATTCTGGCCCTCACTCAGAGTAGAGACATAGGGTTTTTTCCTGGGAGGCCCATCTGAAGGTAGGCAACAGGACTGATCTTAATGGCCACTAGGTATAGGAGATCACTGAGCCAGCACCAGAAACCTAAAAGCGTGCTGGATCAGCAGCACATACCAGTCACAGACGGGCCCAAAGACTAGGGCTCCAGCGAGGAGCCCAGCCATGAACACTGACTGAGACGTCCTCTTCAGGTTCTTCCGGTCACACACCAGGTCAAACTGAGGAAGAAACATACTCATGTTAAGAGCAGGTGCAGTATCCAGGGTCAACTTCACTATTTAGCCCCCCCCCCCCCATTTCACTGTATACCAAGGTACCTCACAGCAACACAGTGGGCACATGGTAGTTAAGATCTAAACAGAAGGGGTTGGAGAGATGGCTCAGCGGTTAAGAGCACTGACTGCTCTTCCAGAGGTCCTGAGTTCAATTCCCAGCAACCACATGGTGGCTCACAACCATCTGTAATGAGATCTGACGCCCTCTTCTGGTGTGTCTGAAGACAGCTAGGGTGTACTCACATAAAATGAAATAAAAATCTAAACAGAAACATAGCAACCTTTGAATTCTGTCGGATATGACAACTTGCCTAAGAATTCACAATTTAACATAGGGTACAACTCTCTTCCTTCCAAAGACATTCAGTTTACACAGCATCTTGTCACTTGCTTTGATGGAAATCAAAAACAAGGGCAGAAGTATCAGAGGACCAAGACGCTGGGCAGTCCCCACACCACAGACAACCTGTTAGTATGTTTCAGGCTCCAAAAGAACTAAGTAGAATATGTTTTCTTTCTGTTCTTATTTTTCTGTTGCTATCATAAAAACAATGACTAAAAGCAGGTAGGGTTTGTCTGGTTCACACTGCTAGGTCACGATCTATCACAGAGGGAAGTCAGGGCAGGAGCTTGAGGTCAGAGCAGAGGCAAGAATCCTGGAGGAAGGCTGATTACTTGCTTACTCTCACTGACTCATGAGCAGTCCAAGACTACCATCCCGGGAATGGGCCCGCCCACCGTAAACTGGACCCGCCCACTGTGGGCTGGGCCCTCCCCCATCAATCCCCAGTCTCAGGTTAATCTGATTTTGGAAATTCCTCAGCTGTGGTTCCCTCTTTTCTGGTAACTCCCAGTTACGTCAAGTTGGCAATGAACTAGCCAGTACAGTGTGTATTGAATTCTTCTTTGTTTCTTTTTTTTAGGCAGGATGCTGTGTAGCCCAGGCTATACTCAAACTTACATTATAGGCAGGATGACCTTGAAAACCCATCTTTCGGCTTCTGTCCCCTAAGCACTGGGATTATAGGCATGTGTCACAATGCCTAGCTCTGTGTATTAATGTTTAAAACAACTACTTGTTGGAAACAGAATATCTACCATTAAACTATTTGGACTTAATTACTTAATACACAGAACTGCTGAATATTTTTTTTCTGGCATAGAGACCACCATGTAAAACTATTGGCACAGTAAGAATGTAAAATTTGGAAACTTCTGATAGAACTCTAATAGCTGCTTCCTGACAATCAGCCAGTTTCCTGTGTAAACTCAGGTCTCGCCAAGTTTTCACATATGGTTGCCCAGTTACCTTCCAATGCCCCCAATTTGATTAGAATTCTAAAGAGTGCTGACATGTCCCTTTTTGGTCAGGACAGATATATGCACACAGGGGTAGGAAGAGGGGTACAGATCCCCTGGGGAAAGTTTCAAGCCACCTAGGGACAGGCTTCTCGCAGCAGGAGTGCTGGCCGGTTCTGTGTGCCAACTTGACACAGGCTGGAGTTATCACAGAGAAAGGAGCTTCAGGTGAGGAAATGCCTCCCTGAGATCTAGAGGTAAGGCATTTTCTCAATTAGTGATCAAGGGGGGAGGGCCCCTTGTGGGTGGTACCATCTGTGGGCTGGTAGTCTTGGGCTCTATAAGAAAGCAGGCTGAGCAAGCCAGGAGAAGCAAGCAAGCCAGTAAGCAGCATCCCTCCATGGCCTCTGCATCAGCTTCTGTATCCTGACCTGCCTGAGTTCCAGTCCTGACTTCCTTTGGTGACGAAGAGCAGCATGGAAGTGTGAACCGAATAAACCCTTTCCTCCCTAACTTGCTTCTTAGTCATGATGCTTTGTGCAGGAGTACAAGCAGAGAAGCACATGTACACACATGTCCAGGAGTACAAGCAGAGAGGCACATGCACACACATATCCCCGCAGACACACAGACCCCCACAGACACAGACCCCGGCAGACACACAGACCCCCGCAGACACACAGACCCCCGCAGACACACAGACCCCCACAGACACACAGACCCCCGCAGACACACAGACCCCGCAGACAGGTCTGCCACGTACACGCTGATCCTCACCCTGCCAGGCTGGGCCCCGAGTGGGAGCTCTGTGCCCTTGACTGGATCAGCCCCTTCACGACTACATAGGTGGGAGCCCGCCCTGTGAGGGCTCCTCCAGCGTCACAACTATACATTGTGTGCCAGCAAAGAGTGGGTTCCTACCAGAGCATTCGTGTAAGGGACTAGGATAAAGGTTTGCACCACCATGCCTGGCTATTTTGCCCCCGTATTTAGATTCACAAGGGTCAGCTTTGTAGACAGTGTGTCACAATGTCAAAAGGTGAGAGACGCCTGCTAGGTGTTTTTTTGTTTTGTTTTGTTTTGTTTTGTTTTGTTTTTTGTTTTTTTTTTTGTTTTTGTTTTTCGAGACAGAGTTTCTCTGTGTAGCCCTGGCTGTCCTGGAATTCACTCTGTAGACCAGGCTGGCCTCAAACTCAGAAATCCACCTGCCTCTGCCTCCCGAGTGCTGGGATTAAAGGCGTGCGCCACCACCGCCCGGCTAGGTGTTTCTTGAGACAATCAAATTGACCGTCAAAATTAACCATCCATGAAGCTGAAGACATTGACATGAGCTGTCCTTTGCCTTTTCACAATCGATACCCCAAACTGAGCAAAAGCACTCTGGCTGGCTGGAAACCCTTGGTTTAAAGCCAGTTGGCAATAGGTGGAGATGAGATGTGTCTGTTGATGTATGCATGAAATTAAACCAAGAAAAGGCTAAGAGAATGTTTGCTGAAATGGGTTAATGAATAAATGAACTAAAACTGACACCTAGCCACTTGATCAGTTAAATAACTTAGCAAGAAATTAACCAATCCGGGAGTTACCCCACTCAGACTTCTCAGGGACAACAGTTTGTTCCGAAGGACTTGCAGGACATGAGGGATGGCAAACTGCCTCTGAACAAAGCAAGGCAAGATGGAAAACTTAACTGTGATGCTTCCCCAAGCTTGGGTTTTGTCTACCAACTAGAGAATTGCTTCAAAGTAAGCTATCACTTAAAATGAATGAAAACAGATGGGGGCCTGCTGCGGCCAGGCTCCATAGTCAGAGCTGAATAGCTTCGTGTGACCTTGAGCCTGTTAGCCTATTTGCCTACATCTTGCTCTCCATTCATGCAAAAATGGGAATAAAGTCGATTACGATGTGGCCTGATATGATCAGGTCATTTATAACTCTTATAGACCAGTGGCTGCTACGCAGATGCTCCAAGTCTAGGTTAGCGGGGATAACTGTGTGCTGTGCCTGTGGTCACAAAGCTGGTGTGTGTGTGTGTGTGTGTGTGTGTGTGTGTGTGTGTGTGTGTGTGTGTGTGCATGAGTGCGCACGCGCACAGATCTTTGCAGACACAAATGCCAAGTCTGGCAGCCCTGGCCCATAGAACCATTTACCACCTCCCCTTAGTTTATAACCTTTTAGCTTAAGTCCTGGTGAAAGCTCACCACTGCATTGTTCAGAAGCAGCACCTGAGACTTGCAGGGCCCCAGATGTGCTCAGTCTCAGGTGCAGGTGCCCTGTGGCAGACAGCAAGGGATGGAAGGTTCCAACTTGGCACACCAGTCATCACCCTCTTTGGCTTTTACCAGGTGGGGTTGGCACAGTGGCTGGTTCTGTCCAAGCCCCACCATAGTGGCCTACAGAACGCCTCTCTGGTTCTTAAAGCACATGCCATGATATCTCCCGCCCCATTCCCTAACCTTCAATGGCCCTCTCAGGTTCCTAGGAGAGGGCTTCAATTCCTTGGCGCTGTACCGAGGACGCTTCCCAGATCCTCCTATGCCAGCATCCCTCAACTATTGTACGGGCTGGTTTTGTGTCAACTTGACACAGGCTGGAGTTATCGCAGAGAAAGGAGCTTCAGGTGAGGAAATGCCTCCATGAGATCCAGCTGTAAGGCATCTTCTCAATGAGTGATCAAGGGGGGAGGGCCCCTTGTGGGTGGTACCATCTGTGGGCTGGTAGTCTTGGGCTCTATAAGGAAACCAGCTGAGCAAGCCAGGAGAAGCAAGCAAGCCAGTAAGGAACATCCCTCCATGGCCTCTGCATCAGCTCCTGCTCCTTGACCTGCTTAAGTTCCAATCCTGACTTCCTTTCGTGATGAACAGCAACGTGGAAGTGTAAGCTCAATAAACCCTTTCCTCCCCAACTTGCATCTTGGTCATGATGTTTGTGCAGGAATAGAAACCCTAAGACAACTATGCTAGGCACTTCATGCCTCCAGAGCCTTAAAAAGGCTGTTCTCTCTACTTTTCCTTCCCTCCAGACAGATCACACCACCGTGACTCACTGACAGTGGATCCATCTCTATTCATCAGCCAATGTGGACAGGAAGGCCAGGCATGTTTCCATCTTACTGAGGTTAGGGATAGAGGTGCGTCAAGCAGGGGAAACATCTTCACGAGCATAATCTATCATAAAACATGTTCTCTTCAAATCAGTGGGGTTTGTGTTTCCATTTGAATATGAAGTCGCAGGTTATAGAAGCGTCTGCTTAAGGAAGGGCCCTGGGGTTGGTGTGCAGAGCCCTCCCTTGTGTCGCTGAAGAGACTGCTGCTTTGGAACAGAGTTTGGGATTACCACGTGAAACAGGATTCAGATTTCCAAAGGTGACTCAGGTGTACATACTGGGGGAGTCTGAGGAAGGAGGTAGTGTGTGAGGGGAGACAGGACAGATTGCAGACTGTGTCAGCTCTCAGGTTATATAGTCCATCATTGAGGGAAGTCAAGTTAGGAGCTCAGGGCAGTATCTGAAGCAGGAAAGGAGCGATGCTCCCTGCGGACTCCCCAGCTCCCAGGTTCTTAGCTGCCTTTCTTACACAGCTCGGGTCTACCTGCCTACAGGTGGCATTCGCCACAGTGGGCTGGGCCATTTTGTATCAGTTAGCAATTTAAAAAAATGTCCCCACAGACGTGTCCACAGGCCAATGTGTCCAGGGCAATTGAGGGTCCCTATTTCTAGATGATTCTCATTTGTATCACAATGTTAACAAAGCTAGCAGGGGCTTCACCCCATGTCAATTCAGTGCACAAACACGTTGCCTGTTACACTGTAACTTTCCTCTCTTGTTTGTCTCCCAAGTTCTTACATCAACATCATAATGTAAAATACACTACAACTTTAAAACCCCCACAGTCTAAAATTTTCAGTTTTAAAAGGTCAATGTCTCTTTTAAAATCTAAACTCTCTGAACCATGTGCTCCTGTCAAGTTAAACAACAACCACCACCACAAAAACAAGTTATAGGCTTCCTTCCTCCCCAAACAGAAGAATAGGAATAATCCAACAAAGCCTAAATCCAACAGTGTACAGAACTCAGTCCAGCATCTGTAACACACCGTGAGCTTCTGGGTTCCAAGTGGCTTGGGAAGTCCTGCTTCTCTGCCTCCACTATCCAAAGCATACACAGCTAAGCTTGTAGGTTCAGGATGGCTCCCCACCCCATCCCCATCCCATCAGGATGGCCCCAGCCCAGCCATACGTGCTGCTGTCCTTGGTGGTCATGCCATCCTCCTGGCACTGTTAATATTCTGAGGTGTCCTCTGGAACTGAGGCTATCCCTTCACCAATGGCTTCTTTTGGTCTTTCTGCTAGGACTCCAAATGTACCTCACGGTGCAGTGATAGCTTCTTTCCATGACTCCTTCGATCCCCGTCTCCACTGTATCTGAGGCTGACCTCTGAACTCTCTTCAGGGACTCACTCCAATACTGCCGCATGGTTCCAGGCTTGAGCTGGTCCTCATGAGTCCCTTAACCTTGCGCCTCTCATGCCTTCAGAATCAGAACCACGTGGGAGGCGCTTTACATGTTGCCAAGTTCAGCTATCAGCCATTCCCCCCTAACCGCCCGACCGTAGCTTCTGGGTACCGACTCTGAGGAAACATTCACAACATATTTCACCTCAGTGATGATGGTCTCTATTAATCATAGACAATTTTCAGCCCCAGATGACCAGCATCTGTTGTGGATAGCCCTGGGGCCTTTTGTATTCTAATTCTGCCCTCCTGTGAGGGGCTTCGGAGAAGGAGTAACTTACACCTGTGACTTCTTGTGAACCAATCCCCTAATGAATAAAAGAGCCAATCACTGGACGCATAAGGAGGGACTTCCAGGTCGGAGGAGGAGAAGAGAGGAGCAGGAGAAAGGGAGAGCCTTTTTTGGAATGGGGAGAGCAGATAGGTAAGATGTAGCTAGTAGAGTCTCCTGGTATCATGGCGGATCCGCAAGGGTTCGCCACCAGAGGAATCAGACTTTGCTAAGGTTTACAAGATTAGGTTTTAGTTGATGCACCCAGAGATTGAGTTATTATTGTATCTGAGTCAGAGCTCCACGAGTTGAAAGCAGGTCGGCCATTGCCCGCCAGTGCATGGCTGGCCAGCCCGCCGGGGTTGAGAGAACCAGGGAACAGTGCGGGAACATGTGATAGATTCCTTTCATTTTTAATATTTCCCGCAACAAGCACCCATTGTCCCAGCAAAGCAAAGGTTTCATTTCTGCACATTCTTAATCTGACATATGATTACTTCGATGCCAAGAGTCGCTGCTTCCCTCTGAAACCTCCCAAGCCACAAGTCCACCATTTGTATTTCTCTCGTATCCAAGATGACACAGACGAGCACTTGATTGCTTTTCACTCAAAGTTCCAACATCTTCTGCAATCCCAGAAACAACGTGCTGAGGTCCAGCACAACAACCCTGTCCTGGTACCAGTTCTGCTTTTCTGTGACCAGAAACAACTTGTGAAGGAAACGGTTAATTTGTCTTACAGATTACGTCCATAAACAAGAGCATCCTGTGCAGGCATCTAAAAGCAAGAACTGAAGCGAGACTATGGAGGAAGCTGCTGGTTGGCTGGCTCCCAGGCTACCTTTCTTAATAGAGCTAGAGCCAATCGGCCTAGGAAGGGTTCTTCACAGAGAGGCCTGGGTCCTCGCATAAATAAGCAACCAAGAGGGGCTGGAGAGATGGCTCAGTGGTTAAGAGCACTGACTGCTCTTCCAGAGGTCCTGAGTTCAATTCCCAGCAACCACATGGTGGCTCACAACCATCTGTAATGGGATCTAATGCCTCTTCTGGTGTGTCTGAAGACAGTGACAGTGTACTCATATAAAATAAATAAATTAATTAATTTTTAAAAAAAGTCTACTTTAAAAAAAAAACAATCAAGAAAGTGCCTCAGGGACATGTCACCAGGCTGGCCTGATATAGGCAATTCCTCAGTAAAAGGGTCGCTATTTCCAAGTGACCAGGACACGGACCTTTAAACAAGTTGTTTTGAGCATGGCACCGCTGTCTCCTAACATACAGGTCTCCATAGGAGAATATGATTTTTTTCTCATTTACTTTGTGTCTGTGCCTATACATGCATGCACAGATGCATGTACATACCATAGCATTTGTATGGAGGCCAGAGGACTAGTTACTAGAGTCCAATCTCTTTGTCTATCATGCAGGTTCCAGGAGTTGAACTCAAGTCTTCAGGCTTAGCAGCAGCACCTGCTAAGTCATCTTGATGGCCCTGTGATGACTGTTTTTGACATCCCTGCAGCCAAGAATTAGTGAGGAGTCATAGGATCTTGCACTTTTTGATACTCTAGGACAACAGGGATTGTGGTGGCTGAGGACCACAGACAGATTTCAATGATCGCTTTGAGCTCTTTCGAAACTGGATAAGAAATGGGGGTATGCCACTGTCAAACTGTTTTCTTGTTTGTGAGGACCCAGATTGATCTTAGGGATGACCCCTGTGGCTGAGAAGTGTGTCAAGAAGACATAGAAGGCCATCACGTCAGAGATTCCTCAAAAGCTGGCCCTTGCCCAAATAGTGTTGCGCCCATGGAAACTGGAGACTGTTCTGAGGCCCATGAAAAGGCCTGGCATGTGCATCTGTCTTAAGCAAGTGCCAATGCCCTGGAACTGCCAGGGTAAAAGAAGAGTTTCTGGTGGTGGTGTCATTTAAGAATGCGTTCCATTTTGACTGCGCCTTTTTTGTCCGCCATGAGCAGATCCAGTGCTTTATGGACGCTGTAGAGTAATTACTCCCATCCTGCCCCTCTTGCCCAAGAGGTTCTGTGTGGCTGCCTTTTAAAGGAGATCTGCTGGCTACTTACTGTCAGAGAAAGAAGTTAACATCTAACTTCTTTCACTGATAAATAAAAAGGATTGAACTTTTTCAAACACCAAACGTGGGCTGGCAAGACAGCTCAGGGGGTCAAGACACTAGCTATCAAACTTGAAGACCTGAGTTCAATCCTCAGGACTCACACAGTACAAGGGTAGATCTGGCCTCTTCAAGCTGTGCTCTGACCACATACATGCTGCAACTACCCCCAACATACCCCAACACACAAGTACATGTGCATACACACACACACACACACACACACACACACACACACACACACACACACATACACACACACACACACACACACTCACATCCCAGCACCCTCGTGGCAGTTGAAAACTACCTGTAACTCCAGCTCCAGAGACTTGGACGCCCTCTTTCTGGCCTCTACAGGCACCAGGCATGCAAGTAGGCAAAACACCCATACACATAAAATAATAACAGCTTAAAAACAAAAGTATACCAAACTGATTGAGCTCATAATCTTGGCGATTGTCCCCTTTCAGTTGTGGTATGTGTTCCGTGTACAGTTGGAACCTGACAGAGAGGATGTGGTGTCTCCAGAGCCCAGCTGAAGGCTGGGGATAGGGGAAACCGAGGAATGGTGGCCAGATGGAAGGCCCGTGAGACTATGTGCTTTCTGGCTATGGGGATGCAGGCCTGCTGCCTGAAGGAGCTGCTGGGTAGTGGGGACAGAGGGGACTCTAACAGCATGGAACCAGTCAGGGGAACCCCAGATGTCATGGAGAAGCCTTGGGCACCCATGTGGAGCTCTCTGGTGTCACAGGAATTATGGTAGGGACTGTATGAAGCCTCTTCCTGGGTATTCAAGAGCTTGTTGCAGTTTCCAGCTTATAAAAGGATTCAGGTGATCTTTCCCTCGTTCTCCAAATCCCAATTCTTACTGATTCTCTGGTGTTAAACCAAGGCTTCCTTCTCTGTCAGTTTTTTAATATACACATTATTATCAAGAGAATTAAAAGGACAAACAAAAAGAGGCCCCCAACTCTTTGCAACCCTTCCCATCCAGTCCCTGTGCCCGTGACTCCCTTCTCTGAGGCTCCGACTCATACCTGCTGCCTGTGGTCAGACCTTCCTCTGATCTTGTCTGCAAAGGACTCCTTACACTCTGTCAACATTCTAGGGAGCTCTCTAGTGCCACCAGCATCAATCACTACCTCTTCAAGTAGGTAGAAGCAACTGTTAGGTCTCAGAGTCCATTTACGCTGTATTTCTGTACTAAGGACCCATAACTTCCATGGCCATTGGGATTCTGGAAGATAAAAACCGCTCTCCTTTGACTGTGCTCACAGCATCTGGGCTGGACGAAATGACATAACAGACCGCACATGCTCTGGACACGGCTTAGAGTAGGCTCAGAGCAATCTGGAAGGTTCAATGGACCTTAAAGATACTGCTGCTTGGCCAGGTGGACAGAGCAATTCTGTGCAATCATATGCGTGCTCCAAACAGGAGAGGGCCAGTGAGAGGCAGAATCTAGCACAAGGTGATGCCAGGAAATCATGGAGAAGCCTAGAACAGAGGTTCTCAGCCTGTGGGTTTCAGTCCCTTTAGGGGTCAAATGATCCTCTCACAGGGGTCACATAGCAGATGTTTACATTTCAACTCCAACAGTAGCAATGTTATAGTTATGAAATATCGGTAAATACAGCTTTATAGTTGGGGTCACCACAACACGAGGAACCATATGAAAGGGTTGCAGCATCAGGAAAGTTGAGAACCACTAGTCTAGAGCCTTCCAGACAGGTAGGAATTTAGCGACTCAGGCTAATAGATTCAGTTATTAGGAGTACCCTTAAGCAGCCTAGCTCCACAGGCTGAGGGACACGGTGGAGAGTCCCAGGCAGGACACACCCTCAGACTGGGAAGGATTATAGTCCCATTTAAAGAAGTGAATGTTTCACTTTAGTTAAAACTCTGTCTCCAGAGCCATCTAAGAATTCGTGGTTTTTCTAATGTGTGTGGGGGAGGGGAGTGAATGTTTAATCTGTGGGATTGAGATCTGCAACCAGAACCATGATGAGAATGCAGAGATGGCTCCCCCTCTGGAGTCCCCTCCCTCAGGTCTCTGGACTCTCCAGATGCACTCCTCTGCTGACAAGAAAGGCAGGGCTGGACCGCAGGGATCCAGCAGAGTAGCGCTGGCCCTGTGACCACCTTCCTATACTGCCCGGGCTAAGACATCTCCTCCAACTCTGCCTCAGCCCGATGCAGGATGCTTTCTGAGGGCCCCTGGGACTCAGAGGTTGCTAGAAGAGAAACCAATTTATCTGTTTGAATTTCTAAGAGAATAGAGTCACTAGACGCAAATGTTTGGTTATCCACACAAGAATCATGGGGTCTGAGGCATTCTCCAGAATCCTAGAGGCATGTAGAAAGAGACCTAGACTGAGGCTGGGAAGTAGGAAGCTGGGTGGGGTGCACAGGAAGGCAGAGGGGTTGGATGCGGACAGAGGCGACATTAGACAGGAGGAGAGCATTAGGCATCTGGTCAAGGAGCTTAGCAGTCTTTGGAATAGGTGAACTTATAGCCAGGAAGACTTGCGGGTAAAGGAAGACTCTGAAAGCTAAAGGGAGTGGGGAGTTATGGGTAAGTGGGGGCAGAAATAAAGGCAAGTGGCTGGCCATATGACACAAACTTTTTACATGGGTGGTGTGAAGCCTAAACGAGTAATTTGCCCACGGAGCCATCTCCAACCTCTCTTGTCAATTTTTACTCATGCGTTATTTTCAAGAGCATTAAACACATAGACAGCAGCAGCAGCAGCAATAGAAAGAGGTTATGAACATTGCACACTTCCCCTGTCTCTGTGGCCCAGGCCCCTTCTACATACACCAGAGTTGGATTCAGATCCCAGACAGACTGTCTATTGCCTGCAGCCAGCCCTCTTTTCACTTCCCTTCTCTGTAAAAGGTTCCTTCTTCTCTGTCAACAGATTATGGGTATCTTGGTGCCACCAGGTCCACAAAGGGACAGATGAAAAACGCTGACGGGCAACAAGCAAAGCAGACATAGAGAATGAGAATGAGAGACAGGCCAACAGAGGACAAAGAGAGACACAGGAGGACCAGAAAAGGGGGACACAGGCAGCAGATCGCTATGCACAAGCACACAGACACAGCAACAGAGGGTGATCCAAGGCACAAGGTCAGACAGAGGAACCGACACACCCCACAAGTGGGCACACAGACAGCAGGCCACCCTACCTCATTCTTCAGGGACTGCGGCCTGTTCTCAGGATAGTCCCAGCCTGAGTCGCAGGCCTGAGTCTCATTGAAGCGGTGGCTCAGGATGTCTTCCAGGCTGGCACTGTCAGGAGGTGGCCGGAACATGAGGCAGGACTCGGGTCTGCCTGCTGTGTCGTTGGGTATGCTTACAGCCAGCTGCTCGGCGGCACTTAGGTTGAAAGTGTGGTTCTTAACCCAGGACACTGAACAGTGGTGAGCCTCATCAAGGACCATGAAGACCTGGCTAAACACAAAGAATGAAGACAGGAAATTGGGGATGCCCATCAGGACGGTCAACCGCAGCTGAAAGCGACCAAAGTCGCCCACTTCAGCCATGACCTGTGCAAACTGAGCCATGTCTGCTTCTCACTCCTTAGTCTAGAACACCACACAGGTCTGAAACCTGGCTTTGGGACACTTGCTGCTCTGGGCTGTGGTGATAGCTACATTAATGTTTAATCCGGCCTTGCTAAGCTCTGCCTGTCAAACCTCTTCTACTAGCTGTAGCCAAAATGTGCTATAGTTTGGCACTGAGATGCACCCCCACAGAGGTCTCCTCTGCTGAAGGCTGGGTGCCCATCTGGCGGTACTACTGGGAGGCAGTGCAACCTGGAGGAGTCGGGCCTATCTGGAGCAAGTGGGTGACTGAAGGCATGCCTTTGAGGAACTGTTGGAGCTCCCGTCTTTATTCTGTGCTTCCAGAACACTAGGAGGGTGGCAGCCTTGCTCTAGTATACTTCTGTCATACTGTCTAGTCTCACTACAAGACCAGAAAAAGAAAAACAAAACAAAACAAACAAACAAAAACAGAACCTACTGACCTCAACCTGAACCAGAATAAAGCTTTTCCCCTTTAACTTCTTGCTGTCAAGTATGGTGTCTCAGCACAGAACGCTTAGTAGGATTCCAGTTGGCATTAAGAACCAGATTGAAGTGCAAATGTAAGGGTTCTTGAGAAAGTCAGTTGGAGTGGTGTTTTGCTGGGGCAAAGACATGAAAGTGGACACAGGTGTGAAAGGCTCAGGCTGACTTGTGATGGAACGTTTGGCTGAAGCAGACACAGGAGAAAGGACGTTCTGCTAAAGCAAGCACATGAAAGGGCACGTGATGAAGGATTCTTTGCTAACAACACGCATGAATTGGTCCGCCTTGCATTGCGTAGTTGAGCTGCATTTGTCAGGACTCCATAGAGAGAAATACACCAAAAAATGTCCAGTGGTGTGCTGCAGTTTCTCGTCTTGTCTGAGGACTTGGGCTGATTGGATGCATGTGCTGAGGCAAGACCCGTGCTGAGGCAAGACATGGAGGACACGTGATGTCTGGAGGCTATAAATAGGACCCCACGGAGCGATGGAGACAGAGCTTGGCTCGCTGGTACATCTAGCTGTACAACACTTGTGGGTCTCAAGTCTTCTCTGATCTTCAATTTTCTGAGAGAGGTACAGCTGAGAACTTCTCCTGGGGTCCCTCCAGGTCCCTCCTGCTCACTCAAGCCAAGGCTGAGGCCTGGCTGTCCCTGCTAGGTAGTGCCACCGCTGCTGCTTCCTTTTTGCTCTCCTGACTCTACCAAACTGGACTGCCGATATCCATGAAGTGTTTGCGAGTGGATCAAGCTGCCACTGCCAACCTGTGAACAGAACTGCTGACTTCCAAACGACACAGACAGGAGTTGCTCCAGGGAACTGTTCTAAGCAGGTCCACCTCCCCGTATCCTTTCTTTTTCACCACCTCTGGTGGGCGGTCGGCTACAAGGAAGGTTAAAGCACTTAAGAGCCATCATTAAAAATAAGGTTTGAAAAAATGACATGGGATGCTACATAGGATGCTTGCTGTTTGGAATGGGTTGGTCGAAGACGGTGGGAAGGTATCTTTTTGTAAGCAGAGCTTCATGGGTGATTCTGGCAGAGTACCAAAGACCAGAATGCTGAGAGGAATACTGAGTAAGGGCTGTGCTCATGAGTTCCTGACAGAAAAGGAGATTTAGAAACCAGACTAGAATGGATCCACGTCACCTTCAGGAAAACAAGTACAGACTTGTCTATATTTAATCTGTTCTGTGACTTTGTGATGTGGAGTTCAAGACAAAGGACTAATTGGTAGAGGAGATTTCATGGCAGTGCATATCCAGGCAATGGCATAGACATTGCTGGCTGCTTTCAGGTAGGTTCACTGTGAGAATTAGGAATAAAAACTGAAGTAGAAAGATTTGAAAACGTTGGCCAGTAAAGGGGACCATTTAACACTGGGCTACGCTTTAAACCTTTTGGTTACTGAAAAGACTCGTGCCATTAAGGGAAGTCAAGGTTTTTCCATTGGAACAGTATCTTGAGAACAGTTTAGAATCGGCCCCTCCCACTCCAGGCTCAAGGGGGTGGGGGGATCTGTAAACTCATGTCGGAGGCTCCGCTTTAAGGAAGTGAGTGCTAGGATGTCCTGCACATGCAGAGCAACCTAGGGAAATGGCTTGTTGTGTTCAGATACTTAAGACCTGAACAGCTTCTTCAGCCACAGTAAAAGGAGGACCAACTACTTCTACAACTGGTTGGTGGCAGGCCTTGCAGTCATCTAGATGGTGCTGATTTTGTAGTGATACAGAATTATGGGATCACGTGGGTAGAGAAAAGTCTGTGAGGCCAGACTATGTGTTTGGGGGTTGAAGTCTGTTCATGCAGCTGTTGAACAAGTCATGACTTAAACCATGAGGATGATGCCAAGGCTGTAATGGAGACCCCAGGAATGGCCAGAACACGAAATGCCAAGGAAAGTCTCACACTCTGAGCAGACTCACCCCAGAGCAGCAGCCAGGTGGGATGCAGTCAGCAAGGATGTCCAAATCCCTTGGTTCACACATCATACCATCATGTGCTCCACGGTGAACGTGGGATCCCACCAGCCAGGTCCAAGGCTGCTCTCCCCACATGGTCACTAGCATCTCTTATGATTTCTTTTCATAATAGCTGTTCTGACTGCAGTGAAACAATTGCAATATAGTTTTGGCTTAATTTCCTTATGGCTAAAGATATTGGACATTTCTACATGCATTATTAATTAATCATCTTTATTTTTCTTTTGAGAAATGTCTCATTTGCCCACTCATTACTCTCTTGGGGGAAGAGAGGTGGTTTTTTAGTCCTTTACATATTGTGAGCAACCACTCCCTGTCCAGTGCACACACAGAGCAGGGTTCCCATCCTGTGGGTAGGCTGTCTCTTCTGCAGATCATCTCCTTTATTATACAGGAGCTTTCCAAGGTCAAACAATCCCATTTGTCAAATCTCACAATCACTTCTTGTACTGGTGGAGTCCTTTTTGGAAATTCTTTGTCTAGAGTTATACCTTGAAGTGTTCTCTCTACATTTTCCTTTAATAATTCTATGGCTTGGGTCTTTAATCCACTTTCAGTTTTCATACAGAGAAGAAAGGGTTTGTTTGTTGTTCCCCCAGAACCATTGGTTGAAGAGACTTTCTCTCCTCTAATGTAGATTTTGGGCACTGATGTCAAGAATCATGTGGTTTTGGTTGCACAGGTTTATCTCTGGGTTCTTTTACATCAGTTTATGACACTTCCAGCTTTGCTCTTTCTGCTTACAAACTCATTAACTAATCAGGGTCATTTGTGCTTCCATATGAATTTTAGACTTCTAAAATTCTGTGAGAAGTGACCCTGAACTACCACTTGATCTCAGGAATACATCCACTTTCAAAATGTGAGCCCTGTAGATCCATAGCCTGAAGTGTCTTTCCGTCCTCTAGCTTCTTCTTCAATTTCTTCCTTTAGTGCCTTAAACTTTTCACGTAGTGATCTTTCTTTGCTAAGCTTGTGCAAGCATGTGTGTGTTTCTTTGATTTTCCTGTCATGCTTCTTCCTACTGATACATAGAAAAGCTATGGCATTCTATTTTGATTTTGCTGCGAGACTTGAAAGAACTCAAGACCCACAGAACAGCAGGGTTGTGATAATCTCATAGGGGGTTGGATTTCTAGACACTTTTGCTTTTAATCTCTAGTCAGGGAATCCAAGATTAGAATCTGAGAGGATTAGTATAGAATAAGCTAAAAAAAAAAAAAAAAATCATCCATTGCTGTGTGTGTTTATATTGCTAGAAATAATACCCAGGGCCTCACGCATGCTAGCTGTTAGGCTGGAGGTTTTAGGACAAAGGCCAAGATGGCCTGGGTCAGGTGATCCCTGCTTTTCTCTTCTGACCAGTTTACAAAAGGCCTCTAGAAACACTGGACAAAGCCAGCTCCTAGCTCCAGATTCTGAAGGGACCACCAGACCTGAGAGCACACCACAGAACCTCCCTCCCTCCTTTTCCCTCCCCTTTAAGAACCCTCCATCCCAGCCCAGGAGTGGGACTTGGCTGACCTCCTGATGTGAGACTGGCTAACTCACCCAAATAAACCTGCCTTTTACTTTGAATTCAGCTCAAATGGATTTATTGCATTGGCAGAGAAGCCAATCACTAGCTATCTTACTATTGCTGTGAAGGCACACCATGACCAAGGCAACTCCTATAAAAGAAAACATTAATTGGGGGCTTGCTCAGTTTCAGAAAATTAGTCCATGATCATGGTGGCAGACAGCCAGGCATGGGGCTGAATGTTTACATCCTGATCTATAGGCAGGCAGGCATGTGCATGTACATACACACACACACACACACACACACACACACACACACACACACACACACACGCGCACGCGCGCGCGCGCAGAGAGGGGAGGGAGGGAGAGGGAGAGGGAGAGAGAGAGACAGAGAGAGACAGGGGCGTGGCATGGACTTTTGAAAACTCAAAGCCTAGCGGAGTACTTTCTCCAAGAAGGCCACACCTCTCTAATCCTTCTCAAACAGTTCCACACCCTAGTGAGTAAACATTTGAGTATATGAGCCTCTGGGGGTCATTCTCATTCAAACCAACACATGGAGTAAATATGTCTACTATAAGAGAGTAAACTGTGATCTGGATTGTAGAACTCCTACCCGGCGTCTTAGTTTGGGTTTCTATTGCTATGAAAAGACATCATGACCAAGGCAACTTTTTAAAAAAGATTTATTGATTGATTGATTGATTGATTGTATATGAGTACACTGTTGCTGTCTTCAGACACACCAGAAGAGGGCATCCAATCCTATTACAGATGACTGTGAGCCACCATGTAGTTGCTGGGGTTGAACTCAGGACTTCTGGAAGAGCAGCCAGTGCTCTTAACTGCTGAGCCAGCCCCGACCAAGGCAACTCTTATAAAGGACAAAATTTAATTGGGGCTGGCTTACAGGTTCAGAGGTTCAGTCCACTTCAAAGCAGGAAGCATGGCAGCATCTAGGCAGGCATGGTACTGAAAGAACCAAGAGTTCTACATCTTGATCCAAAGGCAGCCAGGAGAAGAATACCTTCTAGGCAGCTAGGAGGAGGGTCTCAGAGCCCACCCGGACAGCCCAACACACTTCCAAAAAGGTCACATCTACTCCAACAAAGGTCACCCCTAGCAGTGCCACTCCATGGCCCAAGCATATTCAAACCACCACACCCTGTGTTTGAGATCTGAATCTTGTACCAGCTTCAACTATGACAACCATAGTGCTGAGCAGTAGGCACACTGCTCCCATGGCCCCCGAGTATGGGCTATTCCCTGTGGAGTAGCACCCTCCCGCCTCCCGAGGACAGGTATAGTTTACTTACCACATGCTAGCCATCACTTTCCTTATAAAGTCCTCTGTTGTGCTCATCAAGACAGAGACAAGAGCACACTATGGCATTACTTCCCTACGCAGATGTGAGTAAGCATCTATTCGCACCACAGACCCACCATGCCTAGAACAGAGAAACCATCTATCCAAATCCTCCTTGATAAATTTTTGAGTTCACTCTACATACAGACCAAGTGTGCATGAGGAGTTACTTACAAAGGTGTGGATAACTTTCAACATTTGCATACAGAAAAGTCCAACCCTAGTTGAATGATAACCTAAAAGCTGTATAAACCAAGTCACCGTAGGTGTGACCCTTCACCCTTCTGTATACTCTAGCACCTGCCAAGAGCACATAGGAAGTTAACATGGAAGAACGAGGCATGCGGAGGCTGTAATCTCAGTCAGGGTCGGATGACCCTCCCCCAGCTCTTTTTATTTGCCAATGTTAATGCAGCCTATCTTGTGATAGTCTCACACTGGGAATCAGAGCTGCTCTGGTTTCAGTGTAGACATGGCTATGTCATACCTGGTGGAAATGATTCGCAACACAGGCTGGTGTATCTGGCATGACTTTCCATTAACTGTTATGAAGACACCTTTGCCTGATAACAGATAAGGCCCTGGATAAATATACTCAATTGCAGTCCAAAGGCTTTCGGCAGCCCCACCCATCTTCTGTGAAGCCTCTCATTTGGGCTGCCTCTGTGTCTGTTGCTTGCTTCTGTGGATAACTTCCAATATCCTGGGGTCTCCACTGAAACTCGGGCTTCAACTTCACATGGATCTGTAATGGCCCCAAAGCCACTTGTAGGGAAGATAAACCCTCAGAAACTTTCTGGACCCTTTCTGCTGCCTTCTGTGGACCATCACTTGTGCTGACAAAAACCAGCACCATGTATATCAGAGGTTCTCAACCTATGGGTCACTACCCTTTTGGGGACTGGACAAACCTTTCACAGGGTTGCCCATCCAATATCCTGCATATCAGATATTTACAATTCATAACAGTAGCAAAATTAGTTATGAAGTAGAAACAAAATAACATTATGGTTGGGGGGCTCACACTGCGCGAGGAACTATATGAAAGGGTCGCAACATTAGGTCACTGATGTATATGATGCTGTGAAGTCCACTGGCAGCTTGAGATGTTGCCTGGTCCCCTGGGATGACAGCTGCAGTTTGCAATGGCCGCTGGGAGGAACATTTCTTTAGTTTTAGAATGAGGGAACTCTTTCAGAACCATTCTTGGCTCAGGCTCTTCCTTTGAATGAATGAACTATTTTCATAAATTCTAGTCTTTCATAGGTGGGGGCTTATCTTTAAGGGAAACCTTTCTACTATCTCAGTGAAGACAGAGGGTTTCTTTTTGATGGTACTAATCCTCTAACAATTAATTATGGTGCTTGGTCTGCACTTTCTTTATCTGAAACTTCAGATTACTCACACTGCATTCCCAACAAGGTTTCTTATCTTTCTGCTGTTTCACACTATAGATCTGAATACATAAGCAACAGCCATATCACAGCCTGAAGAGTGTACTGTCTGGATTCTCTGGAAGAAACAAAACAAAACAACCTCACTATTTTGAATCTGGTTTCACTCAATTTCTTGCAGGATAGAATGAAGCCTAATTCTTTGCCAAAATATGTGATCAAAGGCTTCCAGCCCAATTCCGAGAGTCCTTGTTTCCCTCTGAAACCTCCTAAGTTGAATGAGATTGCCTGCATTTCTCTGAGCATTCTGGTCGTGGACGCCGTAGAACGGCCCACTAAGCCCTGCTGACAGTATTTTAGGGATCCACTGGCCCAAAGATCCAAGCTTGCAAACCTTTTCCAAAGGCCTAAGAATTACACGATCAGATCTATCACAAAAAGCCTGAACCAGCCGGGCGGTGGTGGCGCACGCCTTTAATCCCAGCACTCGGGAGGCAGAGGCAGGCGGATTTCTGAGTTCGAGGCCAGCCTGGTCTACAGAGTGAGTTCCAGGACAGCCAGGGCTACACAGAGAAACCCTGTCTTGAAACCCCCCCACCCCCCCAAAAAAAGCCTGTACCAGTTCTCTATGTTACTTTTCTCTTTGTTCTGACAACATATCAAAGCAACTGAAGAAAGAAGAACTGACCCTGCTTTCCAGTGTGAGGGTACAGTTTAATCAGTGTCATAATGGTGGCAGGAAGTAGACAGCACAACTCTGGTCTCAGCTCCCTTCATGGTTTTATGTATTTAGTTCAGGACCTTAGCCAATAGGATACTGCCCACATTCAGGGAAGGTCTCCCCTAAAGTGAAACTTCTGGAAACACCATGCCAGCCACCACCCACAGATGGTCCTCCTTAGTGACTCCAATCCAGTCTGGGTGACAATGAAAATTAAGCATTATAGAATGGAAATATTTCTCCTAGACATATATAATCCCTAAGAAACGGAAGAGATAATGTCTACAGAGACCCCAAAGGCAGGTCCGGGGATACAGTTTGTACAACAAAACAACAAAAACAAAAGCCACAGGCAAACCCTTGTAATACTGTGTCAGTAAAGGTCCCTCTAAGCCTCTCCCCAGGAATGACAATCACTGCCGAGGAAGGAACCCAGACACCCGATCATGTCGCTCCGAGGAGTCGGTGGCTTCAGCCTTGAAGAAATGCACTTTCCCATTCCTGCGCATTTGCTTTTCGTGAGAGGAACATACAGCGTGGAACTCTGGGTGGTACTCGTACAAAGCTAAAGAGATGTTTGTCTAGGATCTCAAAAGAGAACAGTACAAAATGTCCATGATTGGATGCCCAGCCAACAGGTACAGTACTCATCACCCCGCGGAGAAGGTGGCCAAGTGTGAAGGGGGAGATGCCGGAAGAATCTGTGTGCTCTGGAAACAGTTTCACAGTGTTCTCCAAGGGTTTGCACTGTGGACGCTGGGCCCGGGTGTGGCAATGTGAAAACTGGTGGGACCTGTAGGAGGCCCAACCAAGAAGGAGACTGTTACTAGCTCTTCCCCATGGTCAAGCTTGTGATGCGGAATCTCGCATAGGCACAGACTCCTTCCTCTGTGATCTTATTCACCGTGACATACCCACAGACACAAGCAAAGAAGAAAAGACCAAGACACACCCAGGATCCTAACACAAACACGGCAATGAGCAGGAAATCAGAGACAGAGGTCTGAAAACAAGCTGGCCTTGTCCCTCCTTTGAATCAGGCCCCACTGATATCGACTGTGCAATCAGGTGCTGGTATGAACTGGTCCTTAACAACCATAATCAGAACAAGGATCACTACCAATGCTAACTCGAGGGATAAAACTTCTTCCTTTAGCCTCCATTTCTTTTTCAGGGAACTGTGTCACTGAAGACCTGCAAAAGGGAAAAAAGCAGTTAATGGCTGCCCACAAAGCAGTCCCGTGATTACTGCCCTTATCAGCTCTACCAGGAAAACGACCTATAATATTTGTGTCACTAAAGTGGCATCGTGTTGCCCAGTGAGCAATGAGTAACTAATGAACTAATGGTGACTGGGAGGGGTGCGCCTAGGGAGAAGCCAGCAAGTCTGTGCTCACCGTGGGGAGCGCCCCTGCTCCAGGTCCTGGAGGGTGTCCTTCAGGGTCTGGCCCCGGGTCTCAGGCAGCAGAGTGCACAGTAGGCCTGCCCCAATGGGGAGGATGCCAAAGATGAGCATGGGAACCGCCTGGTGGTACTGCTCCAGCAGCATCACAAGGGGTGTGATGATGCCACCGACCCTGGAGAAGATGCTCACCAACCCCATGCCTGTTTGCCTGGGGAAGCAGCACAAGGTGAGGCTCCGCCCACTGATGGAGGCTGCACTCACTCCATAGCAGTGAGGACCCAGGTCTCAGCCACCTTTGGTCTGGCCAGAGTGCCAGCTTCCTGGACCAGCCAGCCCCTTCTGTCTTCCCCCTGTCACTCAAGAGACCCAAACTCCCTTTCCACTTCAGAGTGCTCCTCTCCTGGGAGCATTCCTTCGTCTCCTGACATGGCCAGTGCCTGCCTATGTGCACAAGTGGCATCTTGGTGAATGGCACTAGACTTCCTAGGCCCCGTAGGCAGCCCACTGGCTGTCTGTGGATTGATGACAGAGGTGCAGAGGGACTGGGTGGTATTAGACCCCCAAGGCAAAGGACCAAAAGTCACCCAGCAGCTCTTACCTGATGACGGTGGGGAAGAGCTCAGCAGTGTACACATAGGAAATGGTGAAGGCAGCAGACGAGGCAAACTTCCCCACCACAGCCAGCACAGTGACCACTGTGGGAAGATCTGGGGGAAAGTGCAGGGCGGCCACACAGAGAGAAGGACATCCATCACCTAAGCCTGCACACCTCCCTGTCTACTCAGACGTCTCGCCCTCTACACCCACACCCTGGGGAAGCCCGCAGTCCTGAAAGGGTCAGGGCGGTGGCTCTAGCCATGGCAGGGAGGAGAGGGTGGCAAACAGCCTGGTACCTCCTGGAATGAAGATGATGACGACGCACATGACACCAGCCAGAGTCAGAGCACAGAGCTGGCTCCACTTGCGACCCAGCCTCTCCATCATGGGGATGCTGAGGAAGCGGGCAGGCACTTCCACTGCTCCAAATATTAGCTGTGTCAGGTAGATATCCAGGCCAAAGTCCCCCACTTGGAGGCCGAGGCCATAGTACACCAGGCTGTCCACAAACCTACAAAGCACCCAAGCATCCCTGTCACTGCTAGGTGTACATCAAGTCACACCCAAAGGAACATCCTGGCTTTATGAGCTCAGACCAGGAGACATGGGCCCACCTGAGGAGAAACCATTACAGTTAGAGCCTCTGCCCCCCCCC
>CM052706.1:4712740-4759245 GCA_028551405.1 Uromys caudimaculatus | reverse complement strand
GTGCCTATTATCTGAAGGAGTCTCCAGTTGCGGACACCATAGGCCAGTCCTGCTAACACCATCAGCCCAAGGGCAAAGTTGCTCTGGGCCAGAACCATGGCTTGTGTTCGTCGGGATGGCCCAACCCACTCTGAAACTATGAAAACAAAGGCTGAGATCAGACTGAATCTCCTCACTATTCTGTTGATATCCGAATGGCATCATGGCAAGCCCCGTGCCTCATTTGCAGTCTAGGAAGCTCAGCTACAACCTCCTTAGGTAGAGATGACTGAAACTATCCCCACAGGCTGCTCAGGGGCTCTCAAGAGCACAGGTTTCAGACTGTCCTGATGGCTGCAGGGCTCAGACACTCACCCAGAATCATGGTGCTCATCATATATCCTGCAACGGCAATAGCTGAGATGAAGCACAGAACCATGTAGAACTCAAAGCTTGGCACGAAGGCTGTGGCCATGCCTGTGACGCCTGACAGAAGCACCTGCAGCAGAATGCTGGCTCTGCGGCCAATCCTGAGGTAACAGGAACAGGTTTTGAAATGAAGAGGCCTTCCCAGGACTGAATCAAGAGAGCCCCAGGCAAGCCTATTCTGGCTCTCACTCAGAGTAGGGACATAGGGTTTTCCCTGGGAGGCCCATCTGAAGGTAGGCAACAGGACTGATCTTAATGGCCACTAGGTATGGGAGATCACTGAGCCAGCACCAGAAACCTAAAAGCATGCTGGATCAGCAGCACATACCAGTCACAGACGGGCCCAAAGACTAGGGCTCCAGCGAGGAGCCCAGCCATGAACACTGACTGAGATGTCCTCTTCAGGTTCTTCCGGTCACACACCAGGTCAAACTGAAATGAAAACAAGGTATGCAAGACTAGCTGTAGCAGCCAGGGAAGCTTTATCATCTAAACCCCGTGGTTCCCACATTGGGTACCAAGGCAATTCTCGGCACCATAGTAAATTCACTGAGCACAGAATACTTAACATTTAAAGGGAATATGACCCAATCATTGAATTCTGACTGACATGCTACAACGGCTAACCAGAGGCAGGCATGGAGGCACACACCTAGGAAGAAGTTGAAAAGCAGTAAACTACTCTGGGCAAGCAGTAAGGCAGGTAAACTTCATGGACATGGGAGGAGACAGTAAGTGGGACAGGAAGGGAGGGCATCAGGCAGAGCTCATGAAAAAGACAAAGGGAAGAGCAGGGGGAAGAGGAAGAAGAACAGAGGCAGGCAGCTGGACAGAGGGACACATCAAGAGATATAGACAAGAGAACATCCCAAGACCAACTAGTCACTCAGGCAGCAGAGCACACAGAGAAGGTTACAGTGGCATCCAGAGCTCAAGGCTGTTGCCTGGCCTGTGATGCCCAAAAGGGGAGTGGACCAGGATGACTGGCATAGGAGAAAACAGGCACAAAGTCAAGAGACAGAGCAGCAAGTATCAAAGGCACAGGGTCTGAGGAATGGGCAGACCTGTGAGAGTCAAACAATAAGCCATCCTACCTCATTCTTCAGGGACTGCGGCCTGTTCTCAGGATAGTCCCAGCCTGAGTCGCAGGCCTGCGTCTCATTGAAGCGGTGGCTCAGGATGTCTTCCAGGCTGGCACTGTCAGGAGGTGGCTGGAACATGAGGCAGGACTCGGGTCTGCCTGCCGTGTCGTTGGGTATGCTTACAGCCAGCTGCTCGGCGGCACTTAGGTTGAAAGTGTGGTTCTTAACCCAGGACACTGAACAGTGGTGAGCCTCATCAAGGACCATGAAGACCTGGCTAAACACGAAGAATGCAGACAGGAGATTGGGGATGCCCATCAGGACGGTCACCCGCAGCTGAAAGCGACCAAAGTCGCCCACTTCAGCCATGACCTGTGCAAACTGAGCCATGTCTGCTTCTCACTCCTTAGCCCAGGAACACCACGCAGGCTTGCTGCTCTGGGCCGTGGTGACAGCTACATTAATGTTTAACCCAGCCGTGGGCAGCTACACCTATCAGTTTATACCTTATCTCTGTAGTCTGACAAGAAAGAATATCGAAACAACAAAAACCCCAAAACCACACTTATGTGAGAATGTTTTATTGACTGTGACAGACACAGACGTCACAAGAACACCTTTCTAGGGTAAAGTCTTCAAAGATGAAACTGTCTTCCTCACTGACTTCCAACCTTAACATCTTCAACAATTCAGTCACATATTGCTCTCCCATCACTAAATAACTCAGATGCTGAGAGTGTTTGCAACATTCCGAGGGACATGAGCGTCTCTTTCAGAGACTAAATCTATGGGATGTGGAGGACAGAACAGATACACAGCAAAAGTTCCTTCATCAGTGGTCTCACCAAGCATTCGATCTCACATTGTACAGTGCAACGCTATACCGTGCCTACTGGGGCACGTGTGGCAAGACTGTCCTAGGTCTAACCAACTGCTCTCACATGGATCCGAGACCTCCACAGAAGAGAATTTACGCTTGTGACTGTAAACACGATCAGAACCCACGGCTGCGAAAGTTTAATGTGCCAGGAAAGAACTGATGAAGTTATTTTGTTAAACAGCTGCACTGGAAGACTGTCTTCCCCACACTCATGTTTCCTGTTCCTAATTTGTGATGCTCTCAATCTTGGTCAAAGTCGCTTCTTGTTGCAGAGGGTAGTTGTTAGCTCTGAGACTTAACCATTCAAATTGTTGAGACTACGTGAATGTGCGTGCTCAGCCAGAGGGAAGATCTCTCTCTACCTCTCAACAGGCTCCCTGACCATCACAAAAGAGAGGGCAGAACGGGTGGAAGCAATGGTTCTAAGTCTGGTGAGGAGTGCTGTGGGACACTGACATTTGCACATGACATGGCTGTTGCACACATCAGCTGTGGCTATCTACACATGACCTGTATAAAATTAAACCAGCTAAAAAAAATGGCAACATTTAAGAAACAGAAACAACCAAAGTGTCCATAAAGGAAATGTGGCACATATATACAACAGAATATTATTCACCATTAAAAACAAAACCAATGGAACTCTCTTCTTTTGTGACTGCATACTTTAAACTGCAGATTTTAGTAACTGAACACAGCCAAGCACAGAAAGAGAAATACCTTATGAGAATATGTGAAACCTTTAAACTCTTTCTCTCACAGGAGGTAAGAGTAGAATGCTTACCAGAGTCCTGGGGGCATAGGGAAGAAGGGACAATAAAAGTTGATCAATATCTATTAAGTAGTGACCGTGAGAAAGCAGCTCTGGTAGCTTCTCACCACCCTAAACGGAGGTGCTAATGGCAGCTGATGTTTGCTGCATAGGAAGAACCATCCTTCTCTGAAGGAGTGGCCACTGATAGGTTAACCATGCTTCTTTAGATGAGCCCACATCCATACACATAGGGACTCATGTCTACTAACTGTATTCAGTGGGTTATTTGCTTTTTTTCTAAACAATGGGCTGGAAAGATGGCTCAGTGGTTAAGAGCACTTCTTGTTCTTGCAGAGGACCTAGATTTGGTCCCCAGTACCAACTTGGCAGCTCACTCCTCTCTGTAACTCCAGTTTCAGAGTATCCAGTGCCCTATCTGACCTCCACGGGCATCAGGCATGCACGTGATACGCCTAATACATACATGAAGGCAAAACACTCATACACATAAAAATTATATCTTTTATAATAAATAAATAAAACTTTAAACATCTACAGCAAGCAAATGAAGACATGATGCTGGGGAGATGTGTGAGGGCAAACTGGGAAGGGGAATGGAGGTTGGGTAGGACTAAGATATACAAACATGAAACTCTGAAGGAGAAAGCTGCCTGCACCAACTCTGCCAAGACCCATTTCTTGCTTATAACCTTCATATTCTTGGGCTGATCTTATTTTTTTGGTAGTATGTAATACTAGCTAATCCCAGAGCAGCATGCAGGTCAGAAGACACACAAAAGACAAACCATACCCTTCTTTTTACTACCGAAGACAAATCAAGAACACAGAGTGATGACAAGAAAGGGGTGTGTGTGTGTCTGTCTGTCTGTCTGTCTGTGTTGCACTTCCACTTCTAATCAAGGAAGAAAACCGGTGTTCTAGTAATCTAGTAAATTTCTAGTAATCTAGAAACTTGTTTTCCTATATTAAAAACAAATACAGGCTCTCCAGGTGTATTCCAATCTCCCAAAGCAATCGATGCTAACAACACAGGACAAAGTTCCCCTCTACAATCACCTCTCCACAGGCGCACTAGCATGTGCCTGCATGTGCAGCACGCAAACCTGCTTACATAGTCACAGGAAGAGGGCCACTCATGTTCTAGATTCTGACCCATATAAAGAGTTAGGCAGGTGACGGCCCTAGCCCCTGGCTGGCCCAGCTCAGGACAGTGACAAAGCTGAATATGGTACATAAAAAGAACACATTTAGGCTTCCTCACCAGTCGCTGTCACTCTCCCACACCTAGCTGGAGTATCCTTATACTGAATAACTGAAGAGGTAGGAAGCTTGTGCTGTGCCACTGGCTCATCCCAAGTCTCTTTCTCACTCACTCACTTACCTGGGAGAAGGGTGAACTAGTCTCTAAAGACTCTTGTACTTCTTATGGAGAATGATACAAAAGGGCAGGACAGGGCTGGAGAGATAGATGGCTCAGTGGTTAAGAGCGCCGACCGCTCTTCCGAAGGTCTTGAGTTCAAATCCCAGCAACCACATGGTGGCTCACAACCATCTGGAATGAAATCTGATACCCTCTTCTGGGGTGTCTGAAGACAGCTACAGTGTACTTACATTAAATAAATAAATAAATAAATAAATAAATAAATAAATAAACAAACAAACAAACAAACAAACAAATGGGGGGGCAGGACAAGCCAGTACGGCATCTTACGCCTCAGCTATGGCACCCTTAGGAGGTGAGGCAGGTTCACTGAGAGCTGGAGTCCAACCTGGAATAGGCAGGTTCACTGAGAGCTGGAGTCCAACCTGGAATAAAGTGAGCTCCAGGCCAGCCTAGGAGAGTCCAGAAGAGGCACAATACTGCAATAACTGATGCTTTCTCAGTCTGTACATTAGTCAGCAGTGTCCTTCAAGGCTAATGCCTGATTTTGATAGGCGTGTATAGTTAAGAGAGAGATTCGCATTCAGAGAAGCCACAAGGCATATATATAGCTGAATCTTTGGTATTACTTGCAAATATTTCTCTAAGTCTGAGCTTACTTCAAAATAAATTCTGAATAGCTGTGTCTCTGGAACACACCGAAGGCAAGTTGGCATGCATGAAGATGTTCACCAGCATAACCACTAGGAAACTGCAAATTAAGACAGGAGTCTACCACACACCTAACAGAACGGCCACATTCACAATACTGACCTTGCCACAGGCGCCCAGGAGTGTGGAGCAACAGCAGTGGTAAACAGGACATGTTTTAAACAACAGCTTAGCAATTTATTCACAAAACTAAACACCCTCTTACCTTAAGACCTAGCAATTATGTTCACTGGCACTTGTGAGTTGAAACCGTGTGTCCACACAAAGCCCTGCACAAAGAGTTCAGGAGCTTTGCTCTTAACTGTCCAGACTTGGAAGTACAAAAGATGCCCTTCAGTGGGTGGACGGTAAGCTGTGGTACAGACATTGGAATTCAGTGCTAAAAAAAAAAACCCAAAAAACAAACAAAAGCCTCCAGTTATTGTAAAACGATATGAAAGAACTTTCTATAAATATTACTAAGAGAAGCCAGTGTAATATTCTATGAATATTACTAAAAGAACAGACTACATATTGTGTAACTGGTCCTAACTACACAAAGACCAGTGGATCATGTAGTAGAAGATTGCTTGTCCAGAATGAGGTCCCAGGCTCAATCCCCGTGTTAGTGACATGCAAAGAAAAACAATCCACCACCAACAAAAACATTGGTTTCCAAGGGTCAGTGTGCAAAGACATGAACAGGCCAAGGAGAACAGAGTCTTTTAGGGGCACAGATGTAGTTTATTAACTACATCAAGAATAGAATTCGTGTGGGATGTTGGAGGCAGAAAATGGTGGTTCACGTATAGGGAAGACAGTCTATTTGATTTTGCTGGGAAAGTACCTACTATCCTAAAAATTGAGGTCTACTTTAACAAACATGGGATAGATGACCTGACCCAAAGGAGGAGGTAACGCTAAGTAGCTAGCCTGGGGTACTCCAATCTTTTACAACAGGTAAGCAGAGGTCCACTTTACCTCTTGCCCATGGTATGGCCACATTTGAGTACCCGGCCCTATTCTGTGCGCACGACGCTCACAGCTCATTTCTTTAATCTGCTGATCTTGAAAGTAAGCTTTCATCTGCTCCAAGCTATCCAGTCCTCCCAAGTTCCACAGCTCTGTGCTCTCAAAGAAACAGCAGCACCTACAGAAGTCCTATCACAGATGTTGGCTACTTCTGTTAGGAATGATAACCAGAAAGTTAGTCAGAGCAGGTGCGTGACAAGATGCGAAGGAGCTTAGACTCTTCCAAAAAGCCATACCATTTGGGTATCCAAACCCCGTGGGGAGAAGTTCAGCACTGCTCTTTACTTTCCGAAGGGAATTCCAATGGCTACAGTCTGGTATCCGCCCCTGTCTAAAACCATAAGCAGAATCAAAGATTCAAAGATTCAGGAAAACAACCAAGACATGATGGGGACGGTTCGCAGCCTGCCATGTCTTTCTTCTTCCCATCTGGGGCATGTGTTTCCACAACTGGAGCACAACGGTTTTAAACTATTCTACTAAAAATGTGGATGTCAGTGTGCTTGTCTGTTTATGTGCACCTTGGCTTCACTCTAGTCACATGAAAATTAAAAGGAGTGATGTCATGTCCTACTCAGAGCTCTTCCCAACCGCCATCAAAAAAAAAAAGCATCCATACATCATTAAGGACAATTTACTCTTTATTGATTAAAAATGAAAAAAAAAAAAAACATGCAGTAAAATACAAGTCAAGAGAAGAGGGAGAAGGTAATTATTTTACATTTTCTACCATCCAGCAAACATCCTAAGAAGGAACTGACATTACTGGTGCATCCTTGCTCTGGTCTTCAGATTACTTAGCAGTCTCAGCTGGCTTTAGGATTTGGTTGGAAATAGAAGGGAAAACACAAAAAAACAAGAACCAACCCAAAGGATTCCTTTAATCACTTAGAAAGACCATTTCACATATTATCTTGACTATATTGGCACATACTATCTTGTGCTATAGTTAGTCCCTACTCCAGGAACAAGGGTATCTTGAGGACTTAGTGACAGAATACCCCCTGAAGCATTGCTCCGGCTCCCTAGGTTCCGAGCTGCCCCACCTCGGCAATTTCCACCGACAGCTTCTTTCACCATCACTGCATAAGTCAGCAGAGGGAAGTCACCACACAACACGGAGAAGTAACATTGTCCTGCGTGCCAACTTCCTAGTCGCCAAAAAAGCAAACAATGAACGTAAAAAGAGCCCCAGGACACTTTTACTGTCATGTCTGCCCCCACAGCAAGGCAAAGGTGATGACAGTCTAGAGAATGTGAACAGGAGATGGGCTGCTGCTTACTTCCAGCCTGGCACTGGACCACCCCCAAGTCAAAAGCCAGAACAGTGATATCAAATTCCTTCCTAAACCCTTAAGTGAATTAAGTCACGCTGCTGAAACCAAATTGGATTCTACAGCAAGTTGAGTCTTCTGCAAAGGTAGCATTGCCTGCATCCCGCACCTCAGTCCCACCTCCCCGTCTTGGCTTCCTCATAACCCTACCTCTAACAGGTGGGGGAAAGAAGAAAAATGGCTTTCCAACTAGCCGGTCAATCTTTTTTCCCTCCTAGCTCAGCAGGTTCTTCCCTTTCCCAACCTACAGGAACCTTGGACTCTCTATTCTCCCAACCCCTCTCAGATCCATCTTCTCTTCCTCTCCAACACCTTTCTCAACATGCCTTTGCACTCAACAGTGTGAAAGTCCATGACTGAAGCTAAAGGCTCAGCAGGAATGAAACATGAGGTGGCACAAGTTAGAGATGGGTAAAGCTTTCAGGTGTGTTCCAAGAGAAAAGACAACAGAGCTGCTCGTAGGAGCAATACTATGGTTTGATCCTCAGAACTGGGCGAGGTGGGGTGAGGGTGGGAACATACTGGGTACCTAATCTTGTTCATCAAACCAACAATGGCAGGTGCACGGAACTCTATAAAAGGCAACTAACTAGTCCCTTTCTAGGGGACAACAGCCCATCTTTGTGTGTCTCTTTAAGGCCAGACAGACTATCCCACTCTTATATAAAATTTGGTAACTTGGCAGGCTTATTAGCGATTAGACAAATGCTATTTACCAGTAGGGGGAAAAAAATCAACCTCACTGATTACTCCCATATTGCATTGAGCGTTCTTCTTAAACCTAAAGAATAAGTTACACAAGTTCTGTAGAAAATCAGATTAACACTGTCTACTCATAAATCTAAAGGTCACGGCACGTGTGGTTTCAGGGTCCATCTTGGGTCAGTTTAGCGAATGCAGACCCCCTCCACGGAGTCAGTGCAAGAGAGGAGCAGAAGGTGGGCCTCTGGCCTAGTGTGAGGCTCCTTTATTGCTGTGAAAACCTCAGCCGTGCACACCATTTCCGCAGGACTTAGATGCCAAGCCAAGCCATCTTCACAGGAGGATCACAGATCGGTTTTTCTTCAGATTAATTTTTTTTTAATATTGAAAATACGTTCCCAATGATATGACTTACAAAGTTCTTTTTCTTGTTCAAAAACTACCTCTGGCAAGACAAGATTTATAAGCCACTGCTTGATGTTTTCTGCACAAACAATCCAAAGTTGCACTCTGAAGGAGCAGATGGCTGAAGTCTGACTGCAGTCAGATGTTTCGCACCAGCTGAAGTTAAGGCTAGCAACCCTTTCTGGAGGGAGCAGTGAAGGGGGTGCCTGAGAACAGCTCAGCAAAACACGTAGGAGACACATGAAGAGGACAGACAAGAGTTTAGGCTGCCTCCACGAGAGGCTGTGCTTTTTCCTAACAAAGGTTGCTAGAATTCACATCAGGTACAAAGAAAAAAACAGTAATTCAATTCTCTGGGCTCCAGCTGAACAATCAATTTTTAATTGCTACTTGAGTGTTAAAGAGCTATCCCCAGACGCTCATGTCCCAGCAGGTGTGGGAGAGCAGGCAAGATGAGGCTGCCCAGGGCGGCTGCTCCAGCCACTGGGGCCATCACTGGAGTAAGGCAAGAATGAGTTGAGAGACTTCCATCCTGGGCCTTGAGGCACAATGGCCGCTTCTGCTTCTCAGATGGAGGGAGAGGGGACATGAGCAGCATGTCTACCAACGGAACTCTGAGGGGATGCTGGCCACTGGTGATCCAACTTTTCTTTCCTTGTAGGCAAAGGGGGGCCGGGAGGGGGGCGGCAAGAAAAACTAAAGCTCCAAGCTGGGAGGTTCGTTGCTGGGTTCTTTGGCAGTTGTAGGTTCAGGCCAACAGAGCAACAGACATGTGCATGTGTGGCATTGCCTAGGCTGACTCTTCCAGGGCTGCGGCTTAGCTGATGCTGAGCTGGGCAAATCCTATCAGTTTGCCATCATCAGGAATATCCGAGCCTTCAACACCAGATGCCTAAGAACCAAACAAAATGACAAGGTGTGGCAATTTATAAATAAAATTTCAGGTAGCAATAAAAACTGATAAGGGGCTGCAGAAAGGAAGGTAACAGGTGAAAGGTCCCAAGGTATAAATAGGCCACGGTGTTTCTTCTAGAAATGATGGGGCTGTTTGTGATGGGGCTGTTTGTATAACTATGTCAAATAGCTTTATAATTTCCTTGACAAGAGTTAGAGGCCTGGGCTGTAGACTTCTGGGAAGGAGAGAAGTAAGGCCTGAGAGTGCAGCCGGGGTCTTGGGCAGAGTGGATGAACACAACTCAGCAGAGCCTTTTTTGGTTTTTCAAGACAGGGTTTTTCTCTGTGTAGCCTCGGCTGGAACTCACTGTGTAGACCAGGCTGGCCTCAAACTCAGCCACCTGCCTCTGCTTCCCTAATGCTGGGATTAAAGGCGTGTGCCACCACTGCCCCGCTGACTCAGCATATTCTATAGTCTCAGCATTTAGGGAATGGAACGGCTGGTCTGCAGAGGAGTAAGAGGGGTGAATACCAGTTTGAAAGTGACAGATCGATTTGACTGAGGTTCTTCCACAATTTTCTGCAAATTAGCTGCCACTGTAATCATACAAAGAAAATTAATGAGCAGCTACATAAATACATTTTCAATAATATTTTAAAATCTTAAAATGGTAGTTAAGAATCTTCGATGGACAATCAAAACGGAAAAAAAGGGCTAGTCATTTTCCAAATCAAAGCTATCACTGATCTCCAGACTGAATAAGTAAATCCTGACTCACTGTTAAATTAACTCTTTAAAATGTCTTGACTACCCTAAAGAGACAGTGAAGTAAAATGTATGCCTATGTTAAGACACCAAAAAGCCTGTGACTAGGAGGCAACCAATATAACCTGTGACCTGTTTTTGTTCTACTATTCTATAAATAAGAATCTTTTTCAAATGACATACTACAAACCCAAGTGTAAGATTTACACCTGTAAAATTTTAGCACTGGGTGGGTTGGGGAACTGAGGCAGGAGACAAATAGTAAGTTCCAGGCCTGCCTAAGCTACAGAGCAAGACTCTGTCCCCCAGAAAACAAGGAAAAAAGACACAGACTATACAAGGCATCAGTTAGTGTTTCAAAGCCAAGTGCTGGGATGCCCGGCTCTTCCCACCTTCACTTTGGCTTTCCTAGGACTCAATCTCTATACTGCTTATTTCCGTTTCTACACATATCAGTCAGGCCGACGTATAAGAGGCAGCAGAGCCATTATCTTACTACTTTTCCTGTCATTTCATCTACTGTCCCAGAGATATTTATTGCCATCAAGGGTCTGAGGTAGGACGGGTTTTTGCTGGTTTACTCAGGAACTGTCCTTGATACTATAACTTTAATGAAGCCAAGACTACTTCAGGAAGCACCAGACCTGTTCACTGGAAGCAGGATTTCTAGGTATCACGTATAAAACATGACAATAGGGCTAAGAGCAGAAAATAATATGCTCACCTATTACTAAATCCCTTCCATCGACCAGGCCAGCAGAAATGAGCTCCTGAGAAACGCCCTCTGCTGTATCTGTAAGGACAAAGAACACACTGCTGTATTTCTTGTGTACACGTGCCACTGTAATGCTCACAGTCAGCACAGGGAGAACACACCAGAGCCAAGCTAATTACAGTCTGTAGAATCAAGAGGGCAGGTGGGGGCTGTCCTTGACTCTCAAGTGAAGCATTCTCATAGGTCTGGCTAGGGAGCAGAATCTATATGAACTACACGGCTCAAAGCAAAAGACAAATTGTTGAACTGTATAGTCAGAGATCACTGGCGCATCAGAAGAGTGCCCTACAAGTGGAGACAAATCCACTCATTAGTGTTTCAAAGCAAAGGGCTGGCATGCTTCCCATTGGTATTAGCAACTGTAGCCTGTTTTTACTTTGGTTTTTCCAGGACTCAGTCTCTGTCCTGCTCATTCTATGTTCTACAAAGATTAGTAATAACTCTGAACTTGAGCTCTCTGAGCTTAGACATGAAAGTCAGTGAATTGGAGTGAATTTCTCCAATTCAAAACCTGAGAAAATACCTTCCAGTCTTTCCTGCGAATCACAAAAGTTTACTAAGATTGTTATCATTATGGTGGCAGTTTATTTTCTTACCTACTCAACCTAGGTGATGCAATGTAAACAATCGATATAACAGAAACCAAACAGATGAAGCAAACGATCTCAATCTAATTTCATCTTTAATTTCAGCACCCTAGAGGCAGAGAGAGGCAGATCTCTATAGGTTTAAGGCCAGCTAACACTACACAGTGAGACCCTGCCTCAAATAAGCAAACAAACCAACCAATTTCATCTTTAACTGAATAGGTACTAGAGCCTCTAGAAGGAACAAGAGAACCAATGGGAGGTGGTATGGTGGTTTGAATACTCTTGGCCCAAGGAGTGGCACTATTAGGAGGTGTGGCCTTATTGGAATAAGTGTGGTCTTGTAGGAATAGGTATGGCCTTATTGAGAAAAGGGAGTACTGTGGAAGTAGGCAATGAGACCCTCCTCCTAACCTCGTGGGAGCCAATCATCTCCTAGCAGCCTCCAGATGAAGATGTAGAACTCTCAGCTCCTCCTGCACCATGCCTACCTGGATGCTGCCATGCTCCCCCCTTGATAATGGAGCCTCTGAACCTGTAAGCCAGCCCCAATTAGATGTTGTCCTTATAAGAGCTGGCTTGGACATGGTGTCTCTTCACAACAGTAAAACCCTAACCAAGACAGAAGATGGTACCAGAGTAGGGTACTGCTCTGATAAGCTTGACCATGCTTTTCTTTGAAAAACTGTGGATTTTGGGACTTTGAATTTGAAAAGCAGTGAAATGATTTAAATGGGGCTGAATGGGCTATCCTAGTAGGAATATGGAAGATTTTGTTGCTGAGAGTTTGATTTCAACTGTGCAGACCTGGCCCAAGAGGTTTCAGTGGAGAGTTTCAGTATGTGGCCTAGAGACTATCTGTAGTATTTTGGTGAAAAATGTGGCTGTTTTTTGCCCTGGTTTGAAGAGTCTGCCTGAGTCTAAGGTAAAGAGATTTATATTAATTGCATCGACAAAGGAAGTCTCAAAAAAGCCCAGCACACTTTGTTCTCTGGTTTAGTCCTATAGAGAGCATTTTAATGAAAAGGAGCAAGGTGAGAAAGGAAAAAATATAAAATGTATGGTTCAGGTAATAAAGGGGCAGGAAGTGAAATGGAGCAAGTGGTGACTTTGGGGCAAGATCCCAGCCAGCTAAGCTTAAATCTAAGCACAGTGTCTCACATCTTAATCCCAGGAGACAGAGACAAGCAGATCTCTGAGTTCAAGGCCAGCCTCATATAGAGCAAGTTTCAAGTAGAGGAAAGCTTAAGTCCAGGTATGGTGGTATACAACTTTGATCCCAGAATTCAGGAGACAGAACCATGCATATCTCTGGGTTTAAGGTCAATCTATAGAGCAAGTTCCAGGACAGCCAAGCTCAGGCAGTGAAGGAATTAGAAAACAGAAAGCTGGTGATTATATTATCATAAGGGGGCCATGTTCCAGCTTCAGCAAGCAGCAGAACTCAGCAGCTTTAGCCAAAGTCAAAAATAGAAGGAATTATTAGGATAATTGATGCTGGTTAGCTGGAGCTAAGAAATTAGCAGTGATTAAGAAGAGACCAACATCACTGAGGTGAAATCTTCTGGGAAGTGTTTTCTGAGAACACAAAGAAGCTGTGTTCCAGAGAGAGCCAAGGTTATACCTTGTGCTACAGTTAGACTTGGTAATGTGTAAGAATTACCCAGATGATACTGGTTTTGAAGTGTGAAGGGGTCACGAAGAGCAGCTGAGGCTTGGCACTGTGAGAGGCCGTGGAAGGTCATTGGTGAAGGTGCAGCCTCAGTTGCAGTTGACGGCCCAGGACTGAAGGGGTCATGCAAAGACGTTGAGGCTTGGCACCATGAAGGGAGCCTATGAGAGGCAATTGGTGAAGCCTAGTTGCAGCAGAAGACCCCAGTGTATTGGAGATGCCAGTACCATAGGATGGTCACCAAGAACAGCAGCAGCAGTGGAGTGGATCGACCTAAGCTTAGAGTGCTACAGGGGCAGAGCTGGAGATATGACTCGAGCCCTTTGGAGGAGCCCAGAGGATCGTGTGTGGATCCCAGACACTGGAACGGAAGCTATGAGGTTAAAGTTGGCTTGGAGAGCCCAAGATGTTCGAGATGCCAGAGCTGTGGGCTATCTGCTGAGGAAAGCTGCTAACAGGGAGTGGAACCAGCCCAGGAGAAAGAGTTCTGTGGCAGTCAACAAAGATAAAAAAGGAGTTGAAGATATGAATACTGCTTTGACATCAGCCATGGAGATGCAGAGTTTGGAGTTTGCCCAGCTGGTTTCCTGTCTTGCTTTGGGGATTACAGTTAAGTGCCTGGATGGATCTCAGAAGAGACTTTGAACTTTGGACTTTTAACACTGTTGGGACTGCTATTGACTATGGGGGCTTTGGAAGATGGACTAAATGTACTTTTTATTGTGCTATTGCTAGGTATGACACCCACAGACTCATGTGTTTGAACAAGCCTATGGGGGCCAGGGAATAGAATGTGGTGGTTTGTGTATGCTTGGCCCAGGGAGTGGGCACTGCTACGAGGTATGGCCTTGTTGGAGGAAGTGAATACTGTGGGGGTGGGCAATGAGACCCTCCTCTTAACCATGTGGGAGCCAGTCTTCTCCTAGCAGCCTTCAGATGAAGATGTAGAACTCTCAGCTCCTCCTGCACCATGCCTGCCTGGATGCTGCCATGTTCCTGCCTTGATGATAATGGACTGAACCTCTGAACCTGTAAGCCAGCCCCAATTAAATGTTGTCCTTAGAAGAGTTGCCTTGGTCTTGGTGTCTGTTCACAGCAGTAAAACCCTAACCAAGCCAGGTGGTATGCACACGTTCATACAGATGCCTAGCAAGTAAAACTCCTAAAAACATACCTAAAAAGTAAAACACATAACCCCTGTATATCTGCATGCAAGAAATTTAACTGTGGATCCTAGCAACAGACATTTGCTGGCCATTCCTAACGATAAGTTAGCAAAGGCAAGAAAGTTCAGGTCGAAGTTCACAATTAGAAACGGTATTGTGACAAGGTTCAGCCTCCACATGAGGAGAGGAAGTCAGGAAACGTGTCTCCTTCATGCTTATCGGAGAGAAGCGTGTGCAAGGACAGGAGCAAGGACTCTGGACCCGGGAGGGCGTCAGTGCCTCCTTCTGGACTATGAACTGGCTCTCTGCGCTCCTCAGCCTGGAGATCACCCTCTATCAAACGGGAATCACTGTTCCTTAGATAGCCGTCTTAAGAACTGAACGGGGTAACATCTAGGGAAATGCACGCCTGATAGTGGCATTTACTAATAGGCTTGTATTCATTACTACACATCTGATTACAGCCAGATCTCCAAATGAAAGTACTAGTAAATCCATTGCAGTTTTTCTTCATGTATATTTCCCAAAACCTAAGCCAGGAAGTTTCGCCATCCTTTAAAGCAAACCTTACCTAAATGACAAAAACTTCATACCTACCTAAGTAACAAATTAGTATTCATTGTTTTCAGTCATATTTTGTAATACTCACCTCTCCCAGGAGTAAATTCAAATCGAATATCATTTAGTTCTTTTTTAGAATTCCTATTAAAATAGAATAAGGAAAATAAGCATTTCTGAATTTATGCTTACAGTCTGTCAATATATATGTAATGTATGTGTGTATGTATACATATATGTGCATCTATATATGTGTATATGCATGTATATATATGGATGTATGGGTATTTATGTGAATGCATACATAGAAAGATTATTCTGTTCTCACAGATCATATACTTTATCCTGATATGCTCATCCTACAGGGCTCTTAGCTAACACTTTTAGCATTATCATCAAATTAATTTATATATTTTGAATCTACTATCCCCCTACTGATCAACACAAGAATCTCTAATTTGAGGGTCTCAAGCCCATTGCCACCCTTAATCCTACGAAGATAACACTATGGTCTATGAGGCCTATAAACTGACTGTGCTCGATAGCCAGTCCTTGGTGCAGTACTGAGAGGCTGCTGAGAGGTTAATGCAGTGAGCAGGTCTGTCGGCCATAAGGTGAACTGTGCCTCTTCTTGCTTTCTTGTGCACTCTTGTCTTTTTGGTCACAAGATAAAGCAACAGGAAGGCCTTTGTCAGATGTACACACAGACCCTGCCACTCTGGACTTCTGCTTTATACTGTAAGAAATCAAATGTCTGGATTCTGTTGTGGTTTGTTGTTGTTGTTTGTTGTTGTTGTTGTTAAGACGAAATCTTGCTCTCTAGCCTGGGTTTGTTCAGACTCTCAGGAATTCTCCTGCCTCAGCCTCCCAAGTGCTGGGATTATAGGTGTGAGCCACCACACCTGCCTGATCTCTATTATTTATAAATTACTTAATCTTTGGAATTCTGTTTTGGCAACAAAAATGAAGGGGAACATATATATCATCACATAAAACTAGAAGAAAAGCCTGTGCACACAGGAAGGAGGGAGTCGAATGCTGGAGGACAGTGTCATCCGTGTCCCCACTCCTATGTGTCCACCCCAACACACTCATGGAACTAAGTACATACCATTCCTTCAGATCCCACCACAGTACAGAGAACACGTGAGACTGGGATGAAGAAGAAAGCTTTAGAGGAAGGTTGCTGTCTGTTTATGCCTTCTATGTGAGGAGTATTCTACTGCACCATACAGTAGTCTGTGCACCATGTGCAGGCCTGGTGCCCCCAGAGTCCAGAAGAGGGTGTCAAATATCCCGGGATGGAGTTACAGATAGTTCTTATGTGGGTGCTGAGAACCAAACCCTGGTCCTCTGCAAGAACAGACAGTGTTCTTAACCACTGAGCCATCTCTTCAGCTCCCAAGGCAGTTTTTTGATGGGACTTAAGCAGAGCAGGATTTAAGCAGGCAGAGAGGGCAGGAAGAGGAACTGGGCGTATACTGGTAGCAGTACGATTGGTGAGGTGTAGCTGTGATCAATACTCAACGTGTTGAGACTACCTAGGTAGCCAGAAGCTCTAGTTAAGGTAGAGAAATCAGAACATAATGTCTAACAGCACACATGACAGATCACTGTGGATTCAAATCCGTTTACCTAAACAAGGCCAAGGATCAGGTTTATTTCACAAATAATATGCCTGAGGACTTCTCACTGAAATTGTGTGGTTTAACTGGCACTCCAATTACAAATAACAATATGGCAAACTGGACTTGGGGTGTTTATCATCTCTTCTGTTTATTTAGCATCAAAGTCTCCATTAAGGGGAATAAGAACCCAACTTTCTATTTCCATAAACTGTGAAAAAGTGATCCTTAAACAATCACTCTGGCTGGCACACCTTTAACCCAGCACTTTGGAGGCAAAGCAGGTAGCTCTCTGTGAGGTTGAGGCCTGCATGATCTACAGAGTAAGTTTCAGGACAGCCAGGGCTATTCAGTGAGTCCCTGTCTCAAAAACACCATACAACAAACAAATAAACAAGCCAGAATAAAATAAACAAGAAAACAGACAAAAAAGTCCCTCTCAGGATAACAGAGGCTTCATCACACACAGTGTCCTCCACACTCCCCTACTGTGGTAAGACTCAAGAGAGATTTCTCTGGAGAGCCAAGCACGCTTACTACCCAGTACAGCAGGTAGGGCACTGGCAGCCTGTCTATCCACACCTGAGTACTTCCTATAAAGAGAAAGTAACCAAACCTGCTTTTCAAAGTTTGTGATGTAATTTCACTGTTCCTAGTAGAAACCACTTTAAACAGCTCTGTGGCCTCTATCTATAACTTCACAGAGAGGATAGCCTGGCACGCCTGTGTGGTATTCTACTACATGGTACTTCAGTGGCATACTTGAACACTGAAAGAAGGCCTAGCCTGTCTTTGAGCTAAATTTTTTTCATATTCATTTATGACTACAAAGAAACAATATAACACCCAAATTTATTCTGACAAAGAAAGTTATAGACTCTTGACCCCAACTATTATCAGTAGGGATAAGGCTGAAACACAATCGGGTACCAATGGGGCTTCTTCCTGAGCAGTCTGCCTAGGCCTTTCTGTACATCCCACCATGAATCAGTGACAACACAGGCAGTAAAACAGAGAAGCTACAAACTTCTCCACAGGTTGGTCAACACAGCCTTCAGGTGCCTGTCCTGAGTTCATATGCCCACACATGCTGCTCCCTACTAAGCAGGTATGCACAGCAGTCACAGAACCTGTTAAGAGCTGGATTCTCAGACACACATAATGCTATCTCTGCAGTAGCACACTCTAAGGCCCAACTACAACAACATCTATAGAGTACTCAGAAACAGCGAATGCTCACTTACCTTAATCTTAGCACTAGACTGATAGGGATCTGGGTCTCCTGGGACCGTTCTCCTGAAGACTGAGCCTGAAATGCATTGATATAAAGTCCCTGTCAGGAACATGAAGCAAGGACAATGACCATCTAAGAAAGACACTTGGCAGGAGTTTCCAGCCCAAGTCCTTGTAGCCCCCAAGACAGCCTCTGTGGTAGGAGGGGCCATCTCCAAAGGAACAACAAAAGGAAGCTATCAGCTAAGTCAGATGAAATCAGAAAGTTAATTCCCAAGGACAGGCCTAAAGTAGCTGTCTTGCAGGCCTCCATTCAACCCAAGGTTCCAGGTCTCCTTAAATCTTTCTGGAAACTGTAACGCTTGCCCGCCGGAGGGCACACATTCTGTCCGTCTATAACACAATTCCAATCTTCCTGTCAATTTTTCTAAGACACCTGTACTTTTCCCACGTGACAGATGAAGGAAGGGAAGTCAGCCGTGTGACTAAGTAGAGGTGCTCAGAGCAGTGGTCTCTCGGGGCAGAGCACCAGATGAAGATATATTAAAGAACAAAAGGAAACATCAGAACCGCCATTCTTCTCACCTAGCATTTCTAATAATTAATAAATGAGCTGACACTGAAACTCTTACTCAGCCAAATGGCATACTGTCACGTGATACAGAATACCAGATGGAGCCACAGTTACTCAGCACACAGGACTCACAGAAGCCATTGTTACCCAGACACTGTCACCACACTACAATTTAATGACAATTGTGTGTGCTAAAGTAAATATTACCTAAGGTCAATTCTCACAAAATAGACAAGTATCTTCAACAAAATAAATTTGATAATAGAGTCTGAAGAAGCAGCATTAATGAGTGTAAGTGAGCAAAGAAGAAACGGACGGCTGACTCTCCAGGTTCAAAGGCGACTCTAACTGTACTTGGCTTCCTTAACCTTACAAGGATCTAATGAAGAACTGACAATATGCTACCAGATGTTTTTGTACTTGGTATATTTTCATAACTGACTTAAAAACCTGTGTGATCCTTATAGAGCTTTTATTTCTACCTGTAACACTATCAAGACAGAATTTCTCATTTGTTCCAAACCAAAGTATCAACGTGCATTACTGTTTTCTCATCTGCCCATGGGCGACAGGCCAGGAAAACAGTCCCTACTTACCTGTGCTGGTTTTGCTGGCTCTGCAGGGGGCAGGAGAGAGACTTGAGCTGGCTGTGTGGGCATCTGGCCAGCTGGCTGAGGTAGATGCGCAGAAATCTGCTCTGGAACGTGAAGCAAAGTCCCCATGGGCTCAGCCGCCGAGAAGAGCTGCAGTAAACACATGCAGTGCTGGAGAGTGAGGAGGAGAGCTCCACACGGTCTCTGAGCTCACAGGGCAAGGATGAGACTTCAGTGCCAGGTGACACTCAGGGCCCACAGTGTGCTGCCTTAATTCTGAATTACTACTATTTCACTGTACTTGTCTGTACTACACACTTTCAGTATTTCCAAGCATTCTAAAATCTTTTTGGTCTTTTTTTTTAGAGGAGAGTGTTTTGCTGTTTTATTAAACAGGCTGGTCTGGAACTTGCTAGGTAGTTGAGGCTAGTCTCACTCAAAATGTCCACTCAGCTTCCCAAGTGTGGGAGTAGAGATGTGCACCATCACAGCTGTATAGCAACGTTTTGAGGCATAACCTGTGAAAGATGAACCTGGTGGGAGGTGAGTGGGTTGTCCCTGCCTGCCCGGCCTCTGGAAAAGGGAAAGCAGATTAGTGCTCTGTGAGAACGGGCTGTTCTAACAGACATGTCAGAATCTCTTCTTGCTCTGCCAGCCCCTCTCCATATGCTCCCACACACTGTGCATCTGTAGGTCATGCTGCAGTCAGAGCCTCACAGGGGCCAACAGAGGAGCCACCACACCCGTGAACTCTGGCATCTAAAACTGTGAGAAGAGAACAGAAACCTGGAAGAAAAGACAGCATCTTCAACAAGTGGGAACCCTGACGGCCGCGTGCAGAGGAATGAAAACAGACCCTATCTATAACCCAGCACAAAAGTTTATCAAGTCCTCAATTTAAAACCTGAAACACTAAAACTTCTGAGGAGGAAAGGACTTTGTGAATGGGACTCCATTTACCCAAGAATGAAGATCAATGATTGATAACTGATACTTCATAAAACTACAGTTTCTGTTGAGCTTATGGAAACACTCAACCAAATGGGAAGGCCCATAGAATGGAGGGAATCTTTGCCAGCTATCTATCTGACAGAAAATTAACAACCACAATATACGAAGAACGCAAAAGACAAAAGAATCAAGGAAACGAATGATCCAATTCAAAAGTGTTCTAGGAATCTAAACAGAATTCTCAACAGAAGGAATAAAAATGGCCTAGAAACACCTCAAGATGTATGCGCCATCCTAAGCAACCAAAGAAATGCAAACAACTTTGAAACAACTTTGGCATTTCATCACCCCAGTCAGAATTGCTGAGATCAACAAAACAACTGACAAAAGGTGCTGGTGAGGTTGAGGGGAAATGACGGGTAAGAAAACCAGAAGTAAATCTACCGTAGGACCCAGCTAGGCCACTTCTAGGATACGCCCGAAGGACTTGATACCCTACTCCACAGACACCTGCTCAGCAGTGTTCATGGCTGCTCTGTTCACTCTAGCCAGTAAATGGAACAACTTAAAATGCCCTTCAGCAGATGAGTGGACAAAGACAATGTGGTTCATTACACAACGGGGTAATACTCAGCTGTAAAGAAAAGTGAAGTCATGAACCTGCCAGGTAAATAGTAGACCAAGAAACCACAAAAACCAAGAAAGGACCATAGCTGGGGTGAACAGGGAAAGGAACAGCAGGAAGCAGGCAATGGGAGGAGAAGATGAGTACAGGGAGGGGCTCCAGCTGGGGAGGGGGAGGAGAGCAACGGAGAAGAAGGAAGATAAAGGGGCAAAGAGCACTGAGGCTGTCCGAGGAGTCATATTACTGGATATTTACTTACTATTACATAAAATCATATTAAAGAAGGAGGCTGAGGCACAAAGGTAAGGAGGACTAAGCTAGACAGGGTCCATAGTGAGATCTTGTCTGAGGGTAGAGGCAGACGAGAAGTGATGTAACTAACACAGACACGACACACTGTGTGTTTCAAATGTGTAATACAGTTTAATTAGGCAATCTGGAGGAAAACCAGATCTTGATTATAAAGGAAACTAAACTTTAGTATTTAAAATTAGCTGCTGGGAAAAATATCAATGTAAGTGAAAATATTTTACTATTAAAAGAGAAAAGTCAAGGGCAATAATAAAGTCCTTTTGATAGAAAATAATAGATAGACAAACACACACACACACCCCTTCCCTAACATTGTATATAAGTAAAATCCAAGAAGACCAGCTGGAGGAATGACTCAGTGGTCAAGAGGACTTACTGCTCTTGTAGAGGACCAAAGTTTGGTTCTCAGCACCCGTACCAGGCAGATAACAACTGCCTGTAATTCCAGCCCCAGGGAATTTGATACAGTCTTCTCACCTCTGTGAGCACCCACACCCATGCGCCCCTATACACATACATACATAAAAACTTAAATTAAATTTAGAATTAAAAACTTAATGAAACTTTTATGATCATTAATCCCATAGTAAAAAGCTTGTACTTGTGTTAGATTTTGATAGAAAAATAGAAGTTAAAGATTAGTTCTGAATAAGTTCATGTATTATTAATAGAATTTCAAAAGGTCAGCTTCCACAGATTATGTGCACATGATTATCTACCTTAAAGGCCAAAAGGCTCCAGAAAACAAAGAAATAAAATGTGAAGAGATACGGCTGTAGCCCAGCCTCACATGCACAAAGTCCTAGGTTTGAGTCCTAACACTGCATAAAACCAGGCATGATAGTACAAGCCTAGAATCCTAGCCCTGAGAAGGTAGAAGCAGAAGTTCAGTGTCTGGGTCAGCCTCAGCTACGTAGTGAGATGGAGGTTAGACTGGGCTATGAGATCTTGTCAACAAAACAAAGCAGGAGTCAGGGAAGGAAGTATAAAACTCTGAAGTCTCAGAATACTGGTGTGGGGAGGCCAAATGGCACCGTGCCAGCACTGTGAAGACAACACAGCAAACAAAACTCCAGAGCACAGCGGCACACGCTTGTAATCCCCGTACTTAGATGCAGAGGCAGTGGGATTGTGAGTTTGAGGCCCTGGACTATAAACCAAGCAAGTTGAAAACATAAACAGAATTCCCACAGCTCAGCACTTCCACGTCTAGATGTCTGGCTCAGAGAACTGAGAGCAGGTGCTGCGCCCTAGCGTTCACAGCAGCACTATCCACAACTCGAGAGGCAGAGCGCTTCAACTGTTTGGCAGATGAATAAAGAAAAAGCTCCGTACCTATCTGAGGAAGTATCACACGTGTGGCCTTACCGATCTCATCTGAAAGCTGCCATAACACAGAGGCACCATGAGGACATTGTGCAGGGAAAACAAGCAAACACTGGGACCCCACTAATATGAAGCATACAGAACACGCTTAGAGAGACAGAAAATATAAGGTATTGCCGAGAGCTAGAGGTGGGCAAAGCCAGTGGACAGAAAGTTCTTGGGACAGATATGGCAATCATTGCACTGGGAATGAATGTACTCAATGGCATCAAACTGACAATGCCTATACTGTGAGTTCTGTATTAACCTTATTACAATTCAATTAAAAATGACAGAAACAGCATGAGAATATGGGCACATACGAATTCACATGGAGGGGTGAAGTGGCTCAGTGGTTAAGAGCACTGACTGCTTTTCCAAAAGTCCTGGGTTCAACACTCAGCACCCACATGGCAGTTCCAAACTGTCTGTAACTCCAGTTCCAGGTGATCCAACACCCTCAGACAGACAGACACATACACAGAAAAACCACCAATGCATATAAATACTTCCTTCTGTTAATCTTTTTGTTTTGTTTTCTTTGAGACAGTATCACTGTCGTGAGCTGCCAGCTCCCAATAATGACATAGATACAATTATTATTTATTATAGCTCAGACCTTAGCTTAGGCCATTTCGCAACTAGCTTGTATAACTTCTCTAGCCCATCTATAGTAGCCCCCGCTGGCCACAACGCTCACAGTCTCAGTGTCCGACTTCCTCCCTCTCTGGCTAGCAACTTCCAGACCCCTCCATTCTTCCTACAGTCCCTATCTCTGCCAAGAAGTCCTGCCTTGCCGACTGTGCCTAAGGCTGTCAGCTCTTCACTAAACCAATCAGAAGATGAGGGAGGTAAGCGTTTACAAAGTCCGATACAGGTACTGAGCAACTGGAGTAACAATACCAAAGTCCATTCTCAGCTCTCTACCGCTAGGAAATCAACATTAGAATAATACAAAGTCAGCCTTTACACAGTGCACAAAGATTATCCCAACAAGACAGGGTTTTCTGTATATATCCCTGGCTATCATGGAATTCACTCTGTTAGACCAGGCTGGCCTCAAAATGGGAGAGCCTCCTGCCTCTGCCTCCCAATCTTTTAAGAGGGTGGAATGAAGAACAAGGTCTCAACGAATTCCAAGCTAACTTTGAACTCATTGTGTAGCCAAGAAGGATCTTGAACTTTTAATCCTCCTACCTGCCAGGAGCTGGGATTACAGGGATACGCATCACACTTAGTTTTATGTAGCACTGGGGATGGAACTCAAGGCTCCTGCTATGCTGGAAAGCATTCTACCATCAAAGCCATAAGCTCAGCCCCTGATGAATTTTCCCTGGGGCTGTGCACGATGTCAGGCCTGGGAAGGAGAGTGGGGAATGGGAACCCACAGCAGTCGAACACCCTCAGCTACTCGGGTGTTGGTGGTTAAGATGTGCAAGACAGTTCCAAGTACATAAAGCACGTATGCAGTAATGCATGCAAACTGCATAGTATGTCCACAAATGTAAGAGCAAATGTAAGTTTTTAAATCATATACCATACTCAAAAGAGAAGGTGCTACCAGGAGGAAGAATGTACAACACAACAGACCAGGAAATCACATCCCTCTAGTAAGAAGACCAGTCCACTCTAAGGGCACCTTTTGTGGGATTTCCTATCACTTTCCACTTCAAGCAGACCAAACCTACAAACAACTCAGCAAGCAAGGAAGCCAAATTAAAGTCTGGCTGGTATAATAAATGCCTCATCAACATTTAATCACAGAGATACACAGAGACAAAAGACAGACTGGTTGAACAAGCTTAAAATTAAGAACAAAATAAAATGTCTATTTTAACAAGAGCTTGATAACCTCCAGCTACTTACCTCAGAATTTGATATTGAGTCTTTTACTCGGGGAGACTGAAAGAGACAGAGAAAGAGATGCTTATTAACTGAGACAGTAAGACGACTGTGGTCAGTTTCAAATAGTGAATATCAAGAAACTGCAAGTAATGGTGACTGTAAGTCACTGTTCCATTCTGATCCATAAACTAACTCAAAACTAAGTTTTCTGAAAAGAGAAAGCTGTTGTGGTATCATTACAGTCTTTGTCCAGGTAATCAATATTGAACATATCAATATACTTACTCTATTACAGGTTAACAATTACAGCCAGGCATGATGACTCATGCGTGTAACACCAGCACTCAGGAGGCAGAGGCAAGCAGATCTCTCCAGCCCAGTCTATAAACTGAGTTCCACACACACGCTTACCCACCCACCCCTGCACCGATCTCAAACAGAATAGAATATAACAGCAAAACAGAAAGAAAATTGAACAATATCAGTTTTATAAGCAAATATCCAGAGGGTCTGAGCTCCCAGGAAGTAGAGGTCATTCTCCAAAGCAAATCTCTTTTCACTAATCAGAACCTTATTATGTACCTATGATCAATCACAGAGGAAACTCTAAGCCTTTAAGTTATCAACATATTTTCTAAGTCTCATTATAAATGTTCTTGTACATCCATGTTTACTGCTGTGTTATCTACAATAGCAGAAAACTGGATAAAATAAATGTGCTAATTATACAATGAAATTTTATTCAGCCATAAAGAAAAACAAAAGCATGGCATTTGCAGGAAAATTAGTAAAATTGGAAACCAGCCACTCCCTAAGAGACAAATACATATGTGGTACCTATATTTAAACTTTCATTTGTATTTGCATTTTCAGTGAGTCTAGAAAGAGAACCATAAGAGTTGAAGAAGCTATTTTCCCAGGGGTGGGTTGGAAATCATGGGATGCATGTGGCCTGAAAACAGAACAGGAGCTACTGGAAGGGAGAAAGGAGAACCAGGAAGACATGAGCTGGAGCCAAGGAAGGGGGTGGAGCAAGAACACGGCTGTGAACAAGACAACAAGCATGTATGTACGTGCACACAGACAGACAGACAGACAGACAGAGAGAGAGACACACACACACACACACACACACACACACACACACACACACACGGCGGTACATACAAGATATCCAGTATATACCAACTAAAGAAGTCCAATATTCCTCTCCAGGTAAAGCATATTATGTTGCAAGGCCTTCTAGTTATAGTTCTTCTGCAGTGTCAAGCTGTAGTGAAAATTTTGGAATTTTGGTTTCTTTAAAAAACACAGAAACAGGGTTAGAGAGATGGCTCAGCGATTAAGAGCACTGACTGCTCTTCCAGAGATCCTGAGTTCAATTCCCAGCTACACATGGTGGCTCAAAGCCATCTGTAATGGGATCCAATACTCTCTTCTGGTGTGTCTCAAGGCAGTTGCAGTGTACTCATATACAGAAAATAAATAAATCTTTAAAACAAACAAACAAAAAACCTCACAGAAACATAAGAACGTGCTTTTGTTTTAATCTGGTGTGAGAATATGACGTGGACTGCTTCAGATTGTCCACAGCATCTGACTACAATTTATTTGCTTCATGCTATAGAAGGGGCTTGATTAGTTTGCCAGCTGCAGATTAGTTTCTGCGACTGTGTGACATTGGAATTCTGGGAACTTTTCAGAGGGTATATAAATTATAGCACTGCTTATTGGTTGTTATTGGTTGGTTGCAGTTTGTTAAAAAGTCATGCACAAAGAAGAAACAAGGAGAAATTAGATATCCTGACAGGGAAGATCAGACTTGCCCCATGGAACTTGACACCCCAAACCAGCAAGAAGCAGTCTAATGACAGCGGCGCCCCCTTTTGGACCCGACTTTATTCAAAGAGCTCTTTCCTTTCCTTTCGATCCTTTTTTCCTCTCACAGGTGTTAGAGGGCTCAAAGGGAAGAAAGAAGGCGGCACAGAGTAGCCAACATCTAGCCATTAGTACCATCCCATTACTCTCCACATTGAGACAGCTCTACCTCCAGACACGGCTATTTTAACATTATCCTAAATGACATCACATGGAGAGACAGACACTTTAACTTGCGACATAGAATTAACTAGAAAACCCTGTCTATGGCACGTGTCTTCTTTCTTCTTTCTGTTTTAGTTCATCAAGCTGTAACGAGACGCAGAGGCAACTCTAGAGTCTACCCAGTCCCGTGCAACTTACCCGGAGCTGGGAAATGGCGGCTCTCCCTTCCTCACTCTCCTCATCAAACTCATCGTCACTCCACTCCCAGCCTCCGTCCTCCGTCTTATGGAGACGGCCACTGGAGCCGGGGACTCTCCGGACCTGAGAGAGAAAGGTATGTGGATCACGGAAGTGCTTTGTACACACTCAACAGGAACCTCAACTCCCTCCCCTTCTACCACCTAAACAAAATAGTAACTAAGTCACGTGTCCCTAAAACGTCACAGCCTCCAACCCTCAATCTGCTCTACCCAGACTTTAACCACAACCCTTTTTACTCTGAACCCCAATAATATTGTTTATGTTAGGGCACAGGGGAAAAAACTGTAACACAGTCACATATCAAGACATTTAAAGGGGAGGAAAGACGGTTTCAAATACACTGCAAACAAACCCAAGGTAAAGCATCTATTCTTCTTCCAACTTTTTTTCCTCTTTTGGGTCAGGACCTTACTGTGTAGCTCTGGCTAGCCTGGAACTTTTACTCTAGACTAGGCTGTGACATTGATCGGCCTGCCTGTCTCCGGAGTATTGGGATTAAGGAGGTGCACCAACATGCCCAGCTTCAACTTTTTAATTCAAATTTATAAATTATACTTCACAGAGATTCAAGAGTTCAGGAGCCAGGTGAGTATAGACAAGTAAAGGATGCTGCTCAGTGGTCAAACCCTAGCCTGGGAAGCAAGCCCCTGAAATCAGTGCTCAGTCCTGGGAGCCGGGAGTGGATACGACGTGCCAGCCAAAGTCATCTGTGCCCAGTTCTTAGAGAGCAAAAGGACCAAGCATTCAAAGCCACCACTGGCAATAAGTGAGTTAAAAGGGCATCCTGAGCTACATGAGACCCTGACTCAAAACAAAACAAAACAAACAAACAAAAAAAAACCCACCAACCAAGCCCACTATCTTCTTCCTAATTTTAGCTTTCTTTGAAAAGTTATATTCATCTCTCTACTGGGTATATAACATTATTTTAGAAGTTATCAGTATATGGGATTTTCCACAGTGGAAGATGAATTCACTATAATCTGTGTCCTATTCTCTTCTTAACACCTTGCTTAGTAATTAATCTCTTCTCCCTACATTCAGAAAAATTAAGTATTCCACCACGGCCATCTTCTTTAAGAAGTTCTAACAGAGCCAAAGGATACTTCCTGGATCTCGTGACTTTCGGTCTCATGTACTTCCTCCAGGATTGGCATGGTACATTTATTAAAGCCAACTATTTTCTCAAATTTTAATTATTAATGTGTATGAGTGTTTGCCTGAATGTATCTGTTTACCACTTGATGGAAGCTACAGAGGCCAGAAGAGGGTCTTGGATTTCCCTGGAACTGGGAGTAACAGTCATGAACCACCGTGTGTGTGCTGAGAATTGAACTAGGTCTTCTGAAAGAACAGACAGCACTCTTCAATACTGAGCCATCTTCACAGTCCCTAAAGCCAGAGGTTTTCTCCTTTCTTCACTTCCATCTTAAACTGGATTCATGACATGGTTAGGAAAAGGGTCCAGCCCAGAGAACCCAAGCTAGAACTGACCTGAAAACCTCCTCCAAGACCTAGCTTTCATGGTACAGAAGGCGCCCAACAAGCTTCTGAAGGAGGGAAGCAGCCAACAGTCCTAGCCAGCTACAGCACCTCTGAACCACAGCAACAATCAGCACGGCACCGTGCAGTACCCACCTCCACACCTTGGTGGGGACGAGCAGCTCTAACAGGACCTAAGGCCTGCTCAACAAAAGGGAAACTATGCCTGGTACTAGAAACCTAACCAACCACTCAGGGCTAATGAAGTCAAGGACCTTGAAGGAGAGCCTACAGCTGTCACTCTTACTAAGCCAGCACAATCTCTAACTACATTCTGAGTATTTGTCCTTAGACCCACAGGTAAGTGTAATCTTCACCTCCACCAAGGAAACTCACTTTGCTAAGGTGGAGACCACCACAGAAAACTACAACCAATCAAAATGTAAGGTGTAGACCCCATCTACCTGATCCATCTACAACACAACCCCTGCACCTAAGGCTCAGGGGACACTTCCAAAGAGGGGGTTTGTGACCAATTCTTTTTTTTATTACTGTTTTCAATTTACTACAATGAATGATGATCTCTTTTTAAAATAACAGCTTCACTGAGATATAATTCATATACCACACAATTTGCACAATGAGAAAAGCTCAACTGACTGGTTTTTCATAAATGCAGAGTTGTCGAAGTGTTACTACATTTGAGTTGAGTACACACTGATCACCATTCTTCACGGCCATCCCAGCCAGCAGAGGTCACTGCCCGTGTCTCCCCCACTTTCCTCAGTTCTGGGAAACTGGCCTACTGCACATCTCTGTGCACTCTTGAACCTCTCACACAGATTCATACAGTATGTACTATTAACACGTTTTAAAGGTTCATTCATGTTATAACATGGATAATTATAAATGCCCCTGGACCTCCTACTGGAATATATACTATATATATATACACACACAATTCTTACTACAGATATTTCTAAAGTAAGCTGGAACACTTGATCCACCTACCCTAGCAAGCACCAACAACAAGTTCCACTTGACACTGGCTATGTGGCTGGCTAGGAGCTGCCAGCCTCTCCAGGGAGCATGGAACACATAGCTGGTTCAGGAAAAATGTTTATAGCGTGTGTTTGTCTCTCCCCTCCCTTCCTACCTACCTCCATTTCCTCCTACCTTTTTAGATGAGGTCTCACTATATTGCTCAGAATAGTCTCAAACTCCTGAGCTCACGTGACCATACTGCCTCAACCTCCAGGTACTCAAATTAGAAGCATGTAGTACTAACCCTGGCAGCTGCTACCAAATGACTTATCTTCTCATGAAATTATAATGGAAGCACTGGTAAGTGGAGAAACATCTGTAATTTATTAGCAAACCGTACTTCACTATGTGGACACAGTATGTCACAGCTGCTCACAAAGATACCTAAGCTAGCCTCTTGCTTTCAACCCTTTTGTTTCAGCCGCCAAAATCCTGTAGGTGTATGGCTACAGGTGTGCGCTACTCAGGCCAGCTTCTGCTTCCCTTGACATAGAGTTCACTGATCTAAAAGAGATCACAGTGCAGACACTAAACAATTTCAATTAGGACTTACTGTGACTACAAGCATAGAAGTTTTAAACTGCATTCAAATTGTTTGCAAATGTTTACTGGGTCCAAAGAACTGATCTAACCCTACGAAGACGTGGTTGTGAAGAAAGCTTTTGTTCTAATAATGTAGAAAGGCTGGCACGTGGTAGATGGTGATCAGTTCTTCAAAAGAGTAAAGCAGAACATAACGGAAGAACAAGTGATGGGAAGGAAGCATGGTAGGTCAGGTGGCCAGAGGAGACTCCTTCAGGCAGCGCGCCACTAATGGCCCACAGTGAGGCGGTACAACGCTCTGAGTGTTTCCCCAAATAGCCAGCCATTACGACCTCTCCATTCCGTACACGTCAGGTGTCAGTCATCTAGGATGTACCGACTGTGCCGTAAGCCTGTGATTCAGCTAAGTGACAGCAGTTGGTAAACACAAGGGGAAAGAAGAGCAAGTGGAAATGGAAAAGACCCTTTTCTTCAAGGGAAGAAAAGGCTAGCTGCTCAGGAACACTCTAGAAAAAAACGAAGCTCTCTTAATAACCAGGCGGGAGCATCCCTAACTGCAGAATGGCAAAGCTCTGAGGTGAAGGCAAGCTGCAATGCTCTCTGTGACTGTGAGTGAGACTATTAACTCAGAATATTTAACATACATTTGTTCTTTATTAAGCAAAACCTCTGGATAATGGCAGAAATCTCAAGAAGTGAAATGTATGTATGGTGAGCTTCTACCAGAATGGCCCTAACTCCCAAGGTTGGCCTTCTACTGTATCATATGGAACAAAGGATCTTGGTCTTCCCTCTCCAGCCTATCACCAACAGAACTCCATGAGACAGCATTTCCTTCACATTGCTAAATCTCCCTTAAGGGGAGAAGAGTAAGGAAAATGGGGGATTTTATTTTGGTGAAATGGCAAACATGTATTTTGTTCAAACTGGAACTTTAATGCATTCCTTATGTTCAAACTATGAACATTCTTAGAAACAACACACACAAAAGTAAGTGTTTTGTTATAACATGTCGTGAGTTAGGAGGTACTATGACTTACACCCCAAGCTATAATTGCTATGCAAAATCTCCATCTCACTCCGGATAGCTGGAAACAGTGATTCAGCACGGTTTGAACTGACGCACTGCCTACCTTGTTATGCTTGGAGACAGCAGAGTAATACCTAAGCACACAGCTCTCAGGTATTTACTGACTGGATGTATCAAATGCTTCCAAACGGCGAAAATAAATAAACTTCATTTCTATTTACAGAATAGTATCCAGTTTAAAAATGCAAAACAAACAACAAAATCCCTGCTAGTCTACTCTAAGCAACCCAAGAAAATTGAATTAAACACCCATTTACCTTTTTAGATCTTTCAGAAATGGTAGGTGCTCTCTGTAGTATTTTTTCTTGAAGAAATTCTTTATTCTGGAAAAGTCAGTTTCCGAAAGTCAGTTATCAGAACTTCTTATTGACCAACATGTGACACATATGTCAGTCACAGTTAATATGTGGTAAGTGCTCTGTGCAGAGATGAGGGCTTTCCGCTCCAAAGGCTTTTATACAACACTTCCACTGTTTTCCCCCTAGAGTCAAACCTTCAGTGTTTTCTATGAAAAGCTCACTTCACTGGGCATTCTTGGTCTCTGTTCAGTCCTACATTGCCAAACACACTAATGCAGTAAGTTGGAATATGAGCAGTTGGTAGGTTAGCACCAACCCTTGAAATGAGAGCTCAGTCTTCATAGACTGCGTTTACAACAGGAAAAAGAATGCTCATGTGGGTGAGGGCGCATGTGCGCGTGTGTGCTCTGCCCAGCACCCACCTTGTTTTTTAAGATAAAATCTCTCTCTGAGACTTGAGGCTCACCAAGTAGCCTAGTCTTACTAGCCAAGGAGCTCTAGCATCCCTCTGTGTAAACTAGAACTAGCCAGTTAGGGAATTATAAGCCAAGTTTCCACACCTGGCTATTTCTGTGGGTTCTAGGGATCAAATGTATGTCCTCATGCTTATGTGGAAAGCTTTCACTCCAGCTCCCATACAAGTTGTCTTACTTAACAAAGGCCACACACTTACTACCTTCAGTAATTATCTTATCTACCGTCACATCCCCAAATGTCATCATCAGTGTGACTGAGGAGCACCACATGAATGCACACGCTCAGAAGCTGGCAGGCCCACCTTTGCTTTCTGGAGAAACTTGTGCCTCAACAACTCTGCTGCTGTCGGTCTAAAAGCAGAAAGGACAGCTTTAGTTTTCAAGCATATTGGGAATTTCCATCTTCAAAAATGAGAAATTATTTCCTAGACAGCCAAAAACTCAGTACATTCCACTTTCCTTCACCTGCTAAACATCAAAATAATGTTGGTTCAGGACACTGAGTAGAACAAAAGCTCAAATAGAAATAGACAATGAGAGGCCAGGTGTTAGGTGGCACCTTTAATCCCAGCACTCGGGAGGCAGAGGCAGGCAGATCTCTGAGTTTGAGGCCAGTCTGGTCTACAGAGTGAGTTCCAGGACAGCCAGGGCTACACTGAGGAGGCCCTGGGGGTACTGGGGATAAGAAAAGTGAGAATGGCAGTCATAGAATGTTTGAAGTTCGAAGTAAACTACTGTTTCTAGAAGAGAATTCTTAGGGCCTCCCAGAGTTTGTATTTGGCAGTGTCATTTGAAGGGAGCCAGATAATAACTATCTAAAAATTTTACCAAAGCATAAAAATGTATTTAAACTGGAAGAAAAGCAATCAAACAGTTGATTCCTGTTACACAGCAGCCCAACAAGTTTAATTTTAAGGCAACTATGAATTCTTAGAGATGTCTCAATTTCCCTTTAAGGAAAAAAATTTTTCAATTTTCCAAATTCAGTTAAGTTCAATCATGCATAACCTTGTTTGGAGTAAATTCTTCATTATCAACTTTACAAGCTTTTAAAAGAGAATCACTAAGAATAAAGACCACACCTACTCTTACCACATACATGGAATGCTAAACAATGTATTTCTCAGAAGCTAAGAAGCACAGAACACTGCTCAGGACAGATGCATACCGAGGAGCTTGTACAAGCCTGGTAAGCAAGAACCTCTTGAGTACAACTTCAGCCTCAAGGATGGCTCTAAACACTGCGATGCATTAGAATCCCTGGGCGGTATCAACTCCTCACCAAAAGCATAGTATTTGGGAGCCGGAGCCAGGTATTGGTAGTTCTTAAGCCTTCCCAGGTAATTTCAAGTAAACTTCAAGCTTAAGACCCAATGCTTCTGAAGATTAATACAGATAGGAAATGAACAAATGGCAAATGCCTATAAACTGAAATTAAACAGTGATATTCTTATTTTTTTTTCATTCGGTGAAGATGTCAATGGTGCAATGCTTTCTTTGCCCAAGATAGCGTCTTACTATTCATTTCTTTGTTGTAGGTCCATTTCCTTTTTTCAAAAGTACAACTTTTGGAAGAGTGAAGTCTAAATTATTACAAAAAAAGATCTTATTTTCATGTTCACTCTTGACTAATACGAACGTGACCGCCTGGAGAACTGCCAGTTATTGTCGCCCAGCGTTACTGTTGTTCCGGCCTGACCACCGTGACTGAGGGAGGTTGCTGTCGTACCTGCAGCCAGGGTTAGGGTTCAGAGACTACTGAGGCTACACAAGGAGTGCACAAACAGCAGAGGGTATGCCGGCTGGAATTTGGAACAGACAGATTTTTAACTAGAAAGCCTCCATCATCATCATCTTCATCATCTCCATCATCACCATCATTATTTCATTTAGTTAATTTCTATAAGTCTCATGTATCTGAGGCTAGCCTCAAAGTTGGCTGAAAAGCCATGGATGATCACTGACCTTCTCACCCTCCTAGCCCCACCCTAATGCTAGGATGGAGGCCTGTGCCAACATGGTTCATTTCAGCTGTCATGTGAATATCACTTCTCTCCTCTCACTAGTCTCTCCTTGAGAAGTCTACGCTCATCCGTGTGACTGTATACACAGGTTGAACACCCCACTTTATTACAGGCGACTGCACAGGCTGGTCATGCTCTGATCCAGTTCTTCCTTTGTGAAGCAGAGAATGGAAAGTGCTGTCTGGTGGATTCCTGTGAAAACTAAGTGAGACGGCACACTGCGTGCGCACTCACACTGCGTGCGCACTCACACTGCGTGCGCACTCACACGGGGCATGTGCCGCGCACAGTCACACGCACCTGCTAGTGAGTCAGTAGTTTGTGGTTTTCTTTCATTTCTTCTGTTTAATGGAGTTGTGTTTTGTGTTATTTGACTTTAAAATACTTAATGCTTAACTCTATACTTCCCAGAGATTACTTATGAAAGAGTTGAAATGATAGCACATAATTCTTTCATATCCTTCACTAGCTCCATGAAGTTAAGCATTTTATGTAACCAAATTATAGTTATCAAGAGATAACCTGATCATCATCAGCAGTACAATCTTATTAACCAGGAACTACAGACCTTATCTGGGCTTCTCCTGTTTCCCACAGGCCTGTCTGTCAGAGCACCGCGGCATCCCCGCCACATCTATTCTCCAAGTCCAATTACTCTAACCAGTCATTCTTTTCCATGTTATTCTTTGCTCGATACTCCTGACAAATTCTGGTGGAGTTTTCTACAGCACAGTCTTCAGCTTGGAGCTCTGTGAGGTGAAAAGCTTCACGAGGCACTGAGCTTTCTTACTGCATAGCTCCCAGAGGTTCACAATGCTGTATGCACTCTTGACCACTTAGTGGAGACGGCACCTGCCTACCAAGCCTCTTCACTGTTCAGTTCTTTCTCTTCACACTTTATTCAGTCAGGAGCAAATCAAGAGTCTAGCCCACACATTTAAACTGAATCTTTCAGTTCTAAAAGTCTTGCTTGATTCTTTGGTCAAGTCTTTTCCCATGGTTTTGACTTATGGTTTTAATAAATCTGAAGATTTATAATCTTTCCAGCTCCCACTGCATTATCCAAATTTCTTGAAGAACTAATGCTGTTGCTGCCAACTCTAGTTCATCTTACACTGTCGCCATGTGTGCTGCAGCTGGAATGGCTGGCGGCAGCTTGGGTTGGGCATGTTGGTCCCAGGAGCTGTGGGACCTGGACTGGCAGGTGTTGAGTGCACTGCTGCAGCTAACTAAAAACAGCATGTCTATGCTGACGAGGTGCTGGCTATGCATTTAGTGTAGCGAGCACAAATTCAGACTCTCAATCGATTTTGTTGCTTCTTGGAAATGCCTGAGAAGGGAGCTTCTTATATGTATGTGCTGTGCATATATACAGAAGCAGAAACTCAGATGCATAAACTAAGCAATTTACAATAAAGGAGAAAGATATTTTCTGATGTTCCTCAGTAGGAACTCAGCCAAACATCTCCTCCACGTGGACCCACGCACGGCCCCAACTCCAAGAGTCACGGCATCAGAGTCAAAAACCTCTCGTAGAACGTCAGACTGAGTAGTATTCTGCTGGTGGCCGCTGGGTTAGAGTTTCTTCTGTAATTTATGTATTCTTCACTATTCCTGGCACCTAAGGATCTCTACATTTGATGGATTTTTAACCCATTACTTCTAGGTATTTGTAAAAAATGGAATGGGTTTTTTTTTGTTGTTGTTGGCTAACTTGGCAGAAACAAAGGAATTCCCTATCAGTTTTAGCCACTGCTGAAAAACAGAAGAAATTCTAAAGCCATGAACGTGAACTTGGCTGCCTGTTTTCCTTACCCTTTCCAATATTTCCAACAGTAAATTCTGAAGCCCCATTACATATACTAGACACATGATCAAGGATGTCAAAGTCTTACTTTTGTCGACCTTCAGAGCAAACAAGATTAAACAAGTTTTAGTACTAAGAACGTAGTGGAATATGCAACCTGCTTGCGGTCTCCCAGGAGAACTGCGTCCAGAACCCCTTTGCCAACAGCAGAACTCTGCTGCTCAGTGCCATGTATTTAAATGGAACGGTATCTGTGTAGACTCCTGCACTTTATACCAAGCACCTCCAGCTGAAGCAGTGCAGCTGCTACCATGCCAAGTGTACTGTGTCGCTCAGGGAATGAGGACAAATGATGCTGAGTATGACAGGGTCTGGTCAGAGCCCTTGGCTCCATGGGCAGATGAACCTGTAGCTGTGGAGCGGTGGCTACGGGAAGCTGATGCTGATGCACACACATGAAAGCAGAGTAAGACAGAGTGGGGATGCAGCCCCAAGTTACAGCTGATGAACTTTAGAGTCAAGTCCCACCTCTCGGACTAGGGATGGAGTGACCTCAGAACTACAAGGCTCTCCGCAGTGATCGTGCCTACAATGCTATCCTACTATACTACACATAAACACCCTTATTTAAGAACCTGCTGCTTACCACTCAATGTGTCTAAAGCCAACGAGGAAACCATTTGAAACTTTGATTACTAAAATCTTTCCTATATGGAAAGTAAAATTATTTGACATGAAATATAAATGTGTTGTTACAGTCCTTTTGTTATTAAATTGTAAATGGCAGTTATATTTTAAGTGAAGGTTGAAAAAAGAAAAACTTGCCCATTAACATGGCATTTTACTAATACAGAATTCACAAATATAATTTCATAGTTTTAAGAAATTAATCAAGAAATATCTGGGCAACATAGATATATTATATACTTATAAGTACACGAAACCAACTCAGTCCCTTCCAATCTTATAAAATGACCTTTATGAATGTTTCCAACGTTTCTCATTCATTTATTTTAAGACTACACACATAATACTGTGTATACAAGTATAATTCTTAGAGCTTCCCAGACTGTTTTATGTATCAGAAGAGACATGTCATGTTTATCCAATATTTTACCTTTTTTCTGGATCCTTTTGAAGGCACAACGAAATCATTTTTCTAAATGATTTTCCATATTTTTTCAGCATTTCTTTATCTTGAACACCAGTTTCCAAAGAAGGAGGATCGTTCTGGAGTGTCAGCATTAAAACCTGTGTAGTAAGAATTTTGTTTTCTTTAAAAACCCAGTGATGTTATGTGACTATGTTTTTGTTTTAATCCCAGGTGTGGGATATAGGGGTACTTCGGATTGTCTACAGAAGCTAACTATGATTTGTCTCGTGCTCTAGGAGTAATGTGATTTTTGCTAGCTATAGGTAGTTTACGATTGGAATTCTGGGTACTTTTGAGAGTGTATAAATGGGAGAACCCCAAGAGAGCCTGTGGAGGCTACTGTTCTCCCTGCTGCTGCTGGTTTATGTGGTTGCACTTTGTCAAAGAGCAAGAGCAAGGAGAAGCGAATAAGAAATTGGGTACCCTAATGACAAAGACTGCACTTGCCCCAAGTAACTCAATGCCCCTAAGCAGCAGGAAGTAGTCTGAGGGGTCTACGTCCCCGTTCCTTTCTAACCTTTCTCTCCTACCTAGTATTGGGAGGCTGGAAAGGATCAGGGTGAAATTAGGGTTGGGAGGGAGGGAGATACAGGAACCCACTGAAGTAGTCCACAAAAGTGTACCAATAAACCTGCTAACTTTTCAGTCCAGTATAAACATATGAAGAATTTTCAATATGGCTAAAGCTTCCCAACACACCAGCACACTTTACTTTCTAGTTGTTGACATCTAGGGCTGGAGATGGCTCAGGTCTCTGTGTAAGTGTAAGGACCTGAGTTCAGCCCTTCAGAACTCACATAAAAAGCTGGGTGTGGTGGTCTATGTCCATAATCCCAGCTGAGAAGTGGACATAGGGCTTGGGGGAAGTGGTCCTGGGGGCTTGTTGGCCAGCCAGTCCAGCCAAACTGGCAAGCTCCAGGGTTCAGGGAGAAACACTGTCTTAAAATATAAGGCAAAGAGTGATTGAGGAACATAGTTGGCAACAACCTCTGATCTCTAAAAGCACACACACACATGGGTATAAACACACACACACACACACACACACACACACACACACACACACACACACACACAAAATTACCATCTAGCTGGGGTGTTAGAGTCAGGGCTATAGCTCGGAGGATTATATGTACTTTTCTAGCATGTATGAGGCCCTGGGCTCGAACCCAGAACCACAAGAAGCAGACTAGTTGTTCAGAGCCCAAGGCTTCCATGTGTCCTGGACATTAGGTAAAAGCGATGGTGCCCACTGTCAACTGCTGTTACATCCTTCATTACAATTGCTCATCTCTTCATGTCCACAGACCTAGCTCTTCCATTGTAAAAACAGAAATGTGAAAACCACAGCAGAAGACAGTGTGGCCTCCTTAGCCTCACCTACTGCTTGCCCTGGGTTTTTTTTGGTTTTTGAGGTTTTTTTGGTTTGGTTTTGTTTTTTTGGGTTTTTTTGTTTGTTTGTTTGTTTTTTCAAGACAGGGTTTCTCTGTGTAGCCCTGGCTGTCCTGGAACTCACTCTGTAGACCAGGCTGGCCTCAAACTCAGAAATCCGCCTGCCTCTGCCTCCCAAGTGCTGGGATTAAAGACGTGCGCCACCACTGCCTGGCACTTGCCCTATTTTTCCTTAACTTCTCATAGTATGGAGCCTTCTCTTCCAGAAATGTCTATTACAGAAATCACCAACTGTTTCTTTCAATAACAAAGCTACATCTGATTCACATTCTTAGTTCACATTCTTCCTGCCTCTTCTGCAACCTTAGTTACTCTGTCAGCAGAGCCTATGCAAGGCAGATGAGTAGAGAGCCGAGGAGGTTGGATAACAGACACCAAATGCAGTTTAGTGCAATTAGACTCCATAGCTCTGTGTTCACAAAACAGCAAGGTGAGTGAAGTTCAGCAATTCTGTCAAAGAGTTCAACGGCTCTGAACCCAAGGAAGAAACTGGGTACGGTGATGGCTATACGTTGTGAGCATACTTATCACTTAAATACACAATCAAAAATGGTTTTATCCTGGGTTTGAGCCCTGTACAGTACAAAGTAAAAATGGTTATGTTGGTTATTTTATTAGAAAGATTCTATTTTGCTACAATACACATAAAAACTCAAGGAAATTAAATAACCATAGGTATAATTGGCAAACATAAAAGACTCTGAAAAGTCACTGGGCTGTGAGCTGGAATAATGCCTTGAATATGGGCCTCACCTTCATTGGTGGATATTTATGATAAGGAGCTGCCCCTGTGGCCAGTTCAATCGCCGTGATTCCAAAACTCCAGATATCAGCTTTAAAATCATAACCTCGGACCTGAAAGGGATTGGGGAATAGGGGGGAGAGAGGGGTACAATTACTCTAACCAGGCTAAAACACTTCTACAAAAGTTTCTACTATGTCATGAACAATTGGGGGTAAGGGGAGGCAGGAGTGAGACGTCTCCCTGTGCAGCCCAGGATAGCCTTGAATTTTGATTCTTCTACTTCAGCCTCTTAAGCGCTGGGAATATAAGTGTGCACTACCAAATGTGTCCATAAACTTTAAACCAGTAAACTATTAACTATTATGCTTATTTAAAAGACCATTGTAGTTAGTTACTAACAGTACTTATTAATTCTATATGAAAACACAGAAAAATGTTCATGATAAAGCACTTATAAAAATATGAAACTATCATTAATTTTGATAATTAGAAGGTTCACTCTATTTACCAAAAACAAAACTTTAAAAAAAAAAAATCTAGAACCAAGACTTTCCCTAGCTCCCCCTTTGTCAGATGTCCTACAGCATGTTTTCTTCCTTCCTTCCACGCCTTTCCCCTCACTGACCCCCTTCCTTTCCCATCCCCCTCATCCTGAGGGGGTTTTGTTTTAGAACAAGATCTCTATCCTGCCTCAGTCTCCCGAGCGATGTGTGTGCTAGGAATGCTACCCTTATAAAGGGGTTATGGGTAGTTTTTAAGTCGCCGACAAGAACAGGCTGCTGAATTTCTCGCCGTTTCCAGAGCCACCATCACACCAGTCACACATTTTTGATCTTCTACACTGAGCGACATAGGAGAAAGTTGGTCTCAAGGTTTGTAGTCTAAGACTTAAATTCAGTGGTCAATATGTGTGCTGTTCTGCCTCATGGTACAGCAGGAGGGTCTCCATGGTACAGCAGGAGGGTCTCCAAGGCAAGTTTCCTCTGTGGACAGATCGAGGGCAGCTCCTGCTTATCTGAGAGTAGGTTTAGCCCCTACCATATCCTCTGTCCCGGGAAAACCAATGAAGTCTCACACTCCTTCACACCTCTCCCCGCCCCAGCCTTTCTCCACCGCCTATGTTTGTTCATTCTGTTCTGAGTGAGGCGGCCTCTTAAGACCCTGTGTGGCCTGGAGTGCCCTCCTTCCACAGACTGTAGATAGTAATATATGTATATATATATATATAGGGAAATATGTATATAGTAATACATCTGTGACATTCATGTATAAATCCCATACAGTGTTGAAAGTAACCTGGAGTCTTGAGAAATAGGCTGATTTGCATGTAATTTAGTAATCATTTACACGTGGTAGCATAGATGAGCCCTTGAGTGAATACATGCACTCAAGAAGAGCCTTAGGAAACAACGTCTTCTTTTCTTCTTTGAGACAGTGTCTGGCTATATACCCCAGGCTGGCCTCAACCTCATGATCCTCCTGTCCTAGCCTGTGCTTGGAAAACCTGTATACCCTACCAAATCCTACAGGAAGATTCAAGAGTAGACAGAGCCAGGCCTGGTGGTGCACGTCTTTAGAGGCAAGAGGATCTCTGAGTTTGAGGCCAGCCTGGTCTACAGAGTAAGTTCTAGGACAGCCAGGGCTATACAGAGAAACCCTGTCTTGAATAACAAAACAAAAAGAGTAGATGGGTTAAAAGAGGTCAGAGAAACAGCCTGACAGCAGGAGAGAAAATGAAGAAAGAATAATTAGAAAGTAAATAATGCTTCAGTGCTCAATAATTTAAATACCACAAGGGAGGTAAGACAAGGACTAAAGAATGAGTACTGGAATTAGCAGGGTTTAATGTGGTAAAACAGATGACAAGAGGCTGCAGTGAGCAGCTGACACACAAGCTGGCAAAGGAGAAGAGCGACAGCAGTGAAAACGACAAGGTGAGAACCCAGCCACGCGGTCTGCACTAAGATAGACTTTTTAAGTTCTTACTGCCTTACTCCTTGGATTACTTTGGTATAGTCTTCAGTTTCTTGTGTACTGTGTAGTTTTTGTCGTTTGCTTTGCTTTGCACTGCAACAATATTGTCCCTTAGACTAAGCTCTGAGCCTGCCAACACAAACATGCATTTCTCGCATCTAACGTGGAACACCGATCAAACATAAGCACTAAGATTTGCGGCTTTGTTTAACAACAAAATCCTGAACCATTTGAAAAACACACAACTCACAGTACCTGCTCCATAACTTCAGGCGCCATCCAGCACGGGGTGCCAACAAACGTCTTTCTCACTTTATTTCTGGTAATGTCACCACCAGTGGCTAAAAAAGCACTGACACCAAAATCTGAAACAGAACAGACAGTACAGTAGTCCTTACCGTCTCAACAGGAAAGCTCCCCCATGTCTCACCAACCTGGGCTGGCTGCCAGCACGTGGGCTCTGGGATGGGCTAGCCCCAAAAGCTTTGTATGAGGTATGTACGTCAATGGAGGAATCCCTGTACAAAGTCAGAAGATGACAGCAGATGGGGAGTCTGTGGAGGTCTGGGCCCACTGAGAGAAAAGTGGCCAATGCTCTGGAAAGACCCGTGTTGCAGGCTCCTCCTTGCTGCTCTCAGCTTCCAGACCGCCACGCACAGCTTCCACCTCCCAATGCTCTCCCAATGCTATCGTTCTGCTTGCCTCAGGGTTAGGGTTACCATCCAAATCAATGGGTCTAGTTAGTCCTGGACTAAACCCATGAAACCAAAGATTACACACACACACACACACACACACACACACACACACACACACACACACACCCCAAAACAAAAAACAAAAACAAAACCCCACAGAATCAGAAAATATATTTGAAATCACAACTGAAAAAATATTAATATCCAGAATATACAAAGAATACCTACATTCCAGTGCTAAAGAGTCAGAAGTCAATATAGGCTACAAAACAAGATCTCTGTCTCAAAAAAAAGGGAGAAAGGAAATCTACAATTCAGCAGCACCAAAAAAACACTTTTAGAAGAATAGGCTAAAACCCTAAGATTGACATAAATTAGATGACAAAAAACAAACAAACAAAAAGCCTAGAAGCTAGACACAGTGACATACACCTCTAATTCCAGCAGAGGCAAGCTGAGCCATCCCTATGAGTTCCAGAGTAGCCTGTTCTATACAGTGAGTTCCAGGCTAGCCTATTCTATACAGTGAGTTCCAGACTAGCCTGTTCTATATAGTGAGTTCCAGGCTAGCCTGTTCTATACCATGAGTTCCAGACTAGCCTGTTGTATACAGTGAGTTCCAGGCTAGCTAGGACTAGCTAGCTATATAATGAAAAAACCCTGTCTAAAAAAAAATTAAAAAACTAGAAAATTAGTTTTGTTATAGATGTTGAAAAACTGAAACCCTTACAAATTGCAGATATGAAGGAAAATGGGTACAATTACTATATGACATAGGGCAATACTTTTTTTTAAAAAGTTAATGTAAAATCATCATATTTTAAGACCCACCAATTCTAAGAACATATACCCAGAAGAAAGTAAGCAAGGCATGGTAACACAGGTTACAGTCCTTGCAGAAGACGAGGGGGAACCAGAAGTTCAAGCTAGCCTGGGCTACATAAAATAAGAGAGAAGGAAAAAGAGAAGAAGGGAGGGGAGAGGGGGGAAGAAGAAAGGATGGAAACAGGAGCTGAGAAAGTTATGCACAGATTACAGCAACATTTTTCAAAATAGACAAAAAGATACACAATTTGGCTATTCACTGACGAGAAATGTGTAAAAAATGTGGTGTATGTGACTCTGTGGGTTGTATTTTAAGTATACACTATCTCTTACAGCCACAGAACCTTCCACTTAAGAACGGCTAACATTGGTAGATTTTCCATCACAACACAACAAAAGCTAAATAAAATCGTTTTAAGTTAGCTAAGGACACCCTGTTGGTAAAGTCTAGGAACAGGACAGGCATGGGAACGGGAAGAGAGGCAGCACAGCTCTGCTCACTGGACAGACAGCTAGACAAAGGCCCACATGCTCAGCATGCCTCCCCACACTGTAACTTCTTCATGCTTTCTAGGTAACTATGGTTGTATTAATTTCATCATGTGGCATGCTGGTGTGAAAACCACCCACAATTTATGTCCACTGTAAAAGGCACTGGGAATGTCCAGAACTCATGATTAAGACGACTGGCGTCTAGTCTAGAGAACAGAAGCTATAGCTCAAGGTCTGCATATGCACAGCCTCAGCTTTATGAAGCTGCCACACCAACCCACGCATTCTTGCTCTACAGCCATCACTTGGTTCTGTCGGGTGTTTTGGTCAAGCCAGTCACCTGGCATTCAGTACCTGCTCTATGTTTAGTGCTTTTCATGTCTTTGCTTCGCATCTTTCCCATCTTCATGTGTAGCACATGCATGTGTACGCACATGGAAGGGTGCTCACCTGTGCGTGTTTGTGATGTTGGATATAGTCCTCAATCACTATCTTATTTTTTGTGTTTGTGTGTCCATCTCAGTTTTGAGACACAGTCTCTCACTGAGCCTTGGGCTCGTGGTTTGGGACAGATTAGCTAGCTAGCTGGTGAGCCCCTGAAAGCCTCCTAGCTCTGCTCTCCTCCTCCAGTCAGGGTCAGACACACGCGGCTGCATGTATATTAATTAACGCTGGAATTACCCTACTCTGCGTTTTGTCTTAGGTGAAAAAGTTTCTCTTTTGACAAAAAGAAAGTTAATGTTAAAGGAATCAACTTTATGTTGGATAAAATATTACCTTACTTCAGCATTTAAAGGTACTTGCCTAAATTATCCTTCAAAAACTGAATATATTGTCCTGATTCGCTTGATTATTGTAGCAATCTGGGACCAAACAAAAGGAGACTGTTTGGTCAAAACAGCCATCTGTGGGAAGACATGACATCCAGCATCATCCCTACGCTTAAAACTACCAAGGCCGTGCTCCCCGACAGCAGAGGCTCCATGCCGTCCCTGTGCTACCCCTTCCTACTGCTGTGACTTTAAAAAGCCACAAGGGGAAAGGGGGTTACCTGGCTTATGATTCTAGGTTACAGCTCACTCATATTTAGGAGTCACGGTGACAGGAACCTGAAATAGCTGATCACACTGTGTTCCCCGTCAAGACCAGCAGCCACCGATGTGTCCGTCCATGCTAGTGCTCAGCTGACCCTCCTTCCATTCAGCACAGCAGCTAGTACATAAAATGGTGCCACCCACACTCAGGGTGAGTCAGTCCAGTGCAACTAACCTAATTCAGAAACTCTGCCACATGTCCATAGGCCAGCCTGGTCTACATAATTACTTATGGAGACTTCTGTCCCAGGCTCTAGAGTGAGTAAAGTTGACAATTAAGACCAACCATCACAACTCTAGGTAGCACCTCTCACCAGAGTTTTCCTAACTGTTTCTCCTTTAAATAAGCACAGACTGCTCTGAGTCAGAACCCTTCAGAAGGCCCTACCCCTAACAAGGGTGAGGAGTGGGAAAACAGGAAGCAATGAGTACCGGCCAGGAAAATCCCTACGAGTGGTAGAGGCCATCTTTAGAAGGTGCTTACACAAAAAGATGTCCTGAGAACAGGATCATCAGATACTAAGAAACATAAAAGACAAATAAGGTGGCTCTGCTGGAAAACTGTGAACTGGGGTGGTGGTGTTCAGTGGGTAAAGTCCATCCCAAGCAAGTGTCTGATCTAGGTCTGGATCCCCAGCAGCCACACAGATGCAGGCAGGCATGGTAGCCACTTGTAATGAATACTCAGGATGCTCTGAGGCCAGGTGACAACAAGTGCATTCACACGCATGCATCATGTGTGACACACTCACACACACACTCGTGCATGCACACTCACACACACACACACACTCACACACAGTCGTGCATGCACACTCACACACACACACACGCAGTCCCCCCACATATACTCACACGCACACACACACACACACACACACACACTCTCACCCCAAGAGCACAGCCCTGCCCGTCGTTACCTGCGATCTGCACAGAGCCGTCTTCTCCTAGAAGAATGTTTCCAGCTTTCACATCTCTTCAAAGAAAAGAACACCATCAAACATTTGTTCTTTAGAACGGCAAAAGTTAAACAACTGTTTATTGACAAAACATTAGCAATATTTAAATTTTGTTTTATATTAAAGGGTATTAATGCCAATAAAATTTTTTAAATTTTAGCCATTTATACTATAATCCAAACATAAAACTATAAGAAGGAACATAAGTTTTTAGACAATCTAGAAAACTTAAGCTCATTAAATATTGACTGGGATAATAATGGCCAAAGAAAGCAACCCTCATCTGGCCTCACCTAATCCTTATTGCTGAAATACACTCATTTTTTTCTATATAAACTAAATGCTAAAAAACGGCAAATCATTCTCTTCCCAGTTCCTCAACCCTCATTTCTTTGTTTTTTTTAAAGAGTTTTGCTATATAACTCAGGCTGGTCTCTACCTCATGATCCTCCTGCCTCAACAAATACGAGGATAGGGATAAGAAGGGGTAAGCTTCATATAATGTAACTTTTCTTTTTTTGCTTAAATAACAGAATAGGAATATAAATATGTATATGTATGTGGGGCAGTGGTCTGTGACCAGCAGTCTGGCACCAGGTCGAGCACAGGCTAATACTCTGGGGCGACCCCGTGGAGAAACCCACAAGGAACTGGAAAACATTTTTGCCAAGGCTCCCGGGAGGCTTTGGCTAAGTAAGACTTTTGTCAGACCCCTGACCCACCCCTGCTCAGGCAGAGGCGTAGCCACACAGCCCCAAGCCATCCCCAGGTTAATGAGACATCTAGAGACTTAGCCACACCCCTTCCTAGTTACTATATCTGCTTCACCTTTCCTAGAGTGGCGGGGGTACAATTCCATCCACGCCACTCCACACGATGACAATAAACGTCTTAGAATTATGGACTGTCTCTTCATCTTGACCCGCCGTGGGAAGCGAGGGATCCAGCGCTTCCAGACGGCCACCACATTCCCCCAAGCCTAAGCAGCCCCAAGGCGCGCCAACCGCCCTAGGAAGCCACGTGCACTCTGTAGCCCAATCTGTTCCCAGGTCACGCGGCATCCGGTGGCATCCACGATGTCCAACCATGGGAACTCCAGAGCCGGTTTTGGCATTCCCCGGGATGGCTCCCTCTTCTACCCACAGGCTGTGTCTCTGCAGAGGCCTCTCACACAGCCTGGCCAGCCCATCGGACTGTAGGAGTGCACGAGGCCACTTCCCGCGAGTCTCCTGTCCCACCCAGAGCAGCAGCGCCCGGGACAGACATGCGGGACTTCTCTCCACTGTGCCATTTGTTCCAACATATGTATATATGTATGTGTGTACATATATATGTATATATGTGTATATATACATACACATATATACACATACATTCACTTATGTGTATAGTGACATAAAATACTTTTCAAAAGAATCAGAATAAAATGGCAAAAAGTGATCTTCTTTCGACCAGAGCATTGGAATTTAAGAAAAAGATGTTTAAATGCTTTACATAAAAATTGAAAAGGAAATTTAGCACCTTAAGCTTAGTATCCCATTAACACTTTACACCAGTGCAGTACTTTTGTTAAAATTAGTGAACATAAACTAAGACTTCATTACCTAAAGCCCACAGTGCTAGGTCTCAGGCAGTGAATATGTCCAGAAATGAGCTGAAGCTGGACTACAGCGGAATTTCTGGTGTTAGGTAAAAGCCATCTTTCCTCAGGTCCACCACAGACACACACCTGACTGCATATGAAAGCCCACGCTCCCTCCAGGCTCCCTCAGTCCCTTTTCACACACACTTGCTATACGTTTCCTCCCTGACGT
>CM052706.1:4705082-4712640 GCA_028551405.1 Uromys caudimaculatus | reverse complement strand
TTTTGGTTTTTTGAGACAGGGTTTCTCTGTGTAGCCCTGGCTGTCCTGGAACTCACTCTGTAGACCAGGCTGGCCTCGAACTCAGAGATCCTCCTGCCTCTGCCTCCCAAGTGCTGGGATTAAAGGTGTGCGCCACCACTGCTGGGCTTCAGTGATTTCTTTACTGTGCCCCTCACATCCACACAGTTAATTCAGGTTCCCTTACTTTTTTAACCAATGTTTCTTTTCCATCCAAGACAGCTAACTACATTTAGCTGCCAAGTCTCCTTAGGTTCTCCACAGTGACAGTTTCTCAGAGTGCCCTTGCTTTTGGTGACCTTGGCAGTTGGGAGGGATGTGTATATGACATTTCTCGCGTGGTTAGATGGTGTCAGATTTCTGAAAGGAGATCATAGGCAAGCCGTTCTCACAGTGCCATATGAAAGGTACAGTCACAGTGTCAACAGTGTCATCTGGTGAAATTTAGAAGACTAAGGTTTCTTCTATCCATCATTTTGAGCTGTTTGAACGCAGATGTCATATGCAGGTCTGTCTCACCCGTATAGGTAATGTTGGCATTCCTTCTAGGCTCCACCCAACAGTTGCCTGGCAACAGCCAGGTAGGCCTGGCATACTATAAAAGAGGCTGTTTGCCCCCTCCTTGCTCTCTTACTCTGTCCCTTCTCTCCCCAAACCCCTGCTACATGTATTCCTGGCCACCCTCTCCTCTCCTCTTTCTCTGTCTCTCTTTCCCCCTCCCCCTCTCTCCCTCTCTTCTCTCTTTCTCTGCCTCTTCTCCCTTCTCAACTCCCCTTCCCATGCCCTAAATAAACTCTATTCTATATCATACCCATCGTACGGCTGGTCCCTCAGGGGGAAGGGATGCCTCCACATGGGCCTACTGAGGCACCCCTCCCACCTCACCATACCTTGCTCTACAAAACTTTTTTATAAAGCCCAACAGGTAACAGTGTTAAGTTATACGCAGGTCTTTCCTGCATAGGTAACACTATTTCATGAGGCACTCGTCCATCTTCCAGCAGAGCCTTATGCTAAGCAACTATTTTTCTTGATTAATTTGCCAGCTAGCCTGTGTTTCCCTTTCAAACTGAACAGTTACTCTGTGGAAGCAGCTTCAGGGATAAAAGCAAAGGACTGGCAGGGCCCACTGAGCACTCCAGGACGCCAGGCAGGCCTCACATGTAAGAAGACAAGGAGTCTTTCAGGATGCCAAGTATGGTCGACAGCTGAAGAACTTGTTTTGTTGTTTTGCCCCCCACCCCATATACCCATACCCAAGACAGGGTTTCTCTGTGTAGCCCCTGAAACTCACTCTGTAGATCAGACTGGCCTTGAATTCAGAGATCCCCCTGCCTCTGCCTCCTGTACTAAAGGCGTGGGCCACCATCACCAGACTAAAGAATTTGTTTTACTCTGTCCCAAACAATCCCAAGCAATTCTGCAGGCCTGAGGCCTGGCCCTGTGTAGTGCCTCACACCAACACTAATGTGAACTCACTGCCCACTAGGGTTTCTCACACGCCAGTGACAGGTTCCACCTAAAAATGAAAGGAATGCAATAGACACTTGGCTTTCTACAGTTTATAGAAAACTTGAAAAGAGATTAAAAGAAGTGATTCACAACCAAAAGCTAGAAATATACTATATCAGCAACGTAAAGATGTCCAACACTTGTTAAAGCTAATCTCTTTGCTAGGAAAAATACTAGGGCACACTGAGAGAAGATTAGAACAACACATCCATCCTAATCGCCCTAATCAGAATCTCTGAAGTCAGTGTTACCCAACTAAGAACCCACATTCCGGAACCAGGCTCGGCCCCACCTTCAATGTCTCAGTGCCTTCGGCCAGCCCAATCATTAAGGACCAACGCCACATCTCCACAGTAGCCGGCTGTATGTTCCCTATGTGTGTGCTCCACACGAAGCCTGCCGTCACGTGGGGGTCGTGGCAAATCTTTGGCCCTATCACCAAGATACTCTTCTTCGAAGAACCCTTCAGTCAGCCTGAGCACAAGGATCGAACATCTTCGATCCTAGCCATCAGAAGGCAGCGGCAGAGGTAGGCAGATCTCTGTTGAGTTCAAGGCTACCAGCTCTACCTAACAAGTTCCAGGCCAGCCACAGCTACATACTGAGACCCTGTCTCAATGAAAAACAAAAACAAAAACACAAACACAAACACAAACAAAACCAAAAATCTCAAAAGTCTAGAGGGGCAGACAAGGAAGGGAGCTCTGGATTAAGACCTGTAATAACAACTGCACTGGATGTCAGGTTGGAGTCCTGACTTGCCCCACTCCTCAACAAGGTCCCCCAATTTGATTCCTCGCTCTGTCCAACCTCACCCACTCGGAAAGCCTCCAAACAGAAAACTCCAAAAAGCCCAGTCCCACATCACTGCCATCTGTCCCAACCCCCTAACCAGAAGTCACCCAAGTTACACAAGACCCCTGCTCCCTACCACAAGTCCAGCGAGTGGCAGACTTCTCTTTTTCCTTCACCTATAATCTATTTTAAAAACAAAAACAAAAACAAAAAACAAAAAAACAAAAAACAACCTTCCCTGTCATCATCTGCCCTTGACTTTGTCTGGTCTCATCCCAAAGCCAGTGAACTTGCCAGGGAGCCCATTCCCAAAGAAACCTGTCTTTTTTAGTTTTAATTTGGCTCGAATTGGCTTATTTCTTCAGTGGAGAAAATCCATTATTACTGGACACACAGGAGAAAAAGTAAACGTTTTAAACATTCATTTCTGCTTCCCAGTTCATCTTTCTCCCAGACCTGATTAAAAGTTAGTGCGTTTCAGAGCTGCTCTGAAATCTAAGCTATGTGGGACTTCTTGTTCTGACTGTACTCAGAATCACCTGGAGAGCCCTTAGATATCCCAGTGCTCAGGCTTTCTGTTCTAACCTGTTCTGTTTCTTAAGACAGGGTTTCTCTGTGTAACAGCTCTGTCTGTTCTGGAACTCATTCCACAGACCAAACTGGCCTTGAACTCACAGAGTTGCCCCTACCCCTGCATTCTGAGTGCTGGTATTAAAGAGGCAAACACCACCGACCAGCTTGTGCCAAGGCTTTATTCTAAACCAATTAAATAAAAGACCCACGAGGCCCCCATGTGATTCTGCTATGTCTTAAAGATTGAGAGTCAGGACTGGAGAAATGGCTCGGCTATTAAGAGCACTTACTAATCTTCCAGAGGACCAAGTTCCCAGCACCCACATCAGGCAGCTCACACTAGCCTATAACTTTAGTTCCAGGTATCCAAGGCCCTCTTCTGGCTGCCTCACGCACATGTCAGACACTCACACAAACAAAAATAATCATTAAAATATTTTTTTAAAAAAATTAACAGTCTATGACTTGCAGTATATATGGGGGACATCATTCCAAACAACATGGAACGCTACACGTGGAACACAAGACCATCTGTCAGTTTAACAGAGGCCTTGTTCCAAAGACGCCCTTTCCTAGTACAGTCACAGAAAGATAAACAGACACAAGAAAAACAGAGAAAACTGTTGGATAATTTAGTCTCTATCTTTTGAGATTATCCTTTAAAAGTGAAAGAGAAAAATAAAAGATTTTTTTTTCAAAATCTTCAAATCTCAAAATCAAGAAAATCTGTAATCTGTAGAGTCCTGCAAGAAATGCTAAAAGTACTTCTGAGACCTCCAGGTCTCTAGGGCAGGCCGAGCTCTGTGGATGAAATCTCCCAGAAAGAAGCTCCATCCGGGACTCAAGTTCCCACGAGGTTGATTATCTGATTACAGCTTCAAAGACTTGAGAGGTTAGAATGTTGCAGGTCCAGAGCCTCATTCAAATTTATCTGGGGCTATCTTTAGCCCCTTGCTAGCCTGCCCCCCTACCCTGCTTGATCTAACATGTATGAGACTATCTGGCAAGACCTTTTGAACTGTACTGACTTAGCAGAGCACCAGCTCCCACCAACCACAACCTAAGAGTTTATCAGACAGCGTCTGAGACTGGAAGACTGAACTATGGTTTCCTCCTCTGCTGGAAACACCTACCTCGCAATTTTACCACTGTATTTGAAAAGTGTCTTAGCTTATGACCTTCTTTGTTCTGTTTCTATGAAGACTTCATGAAATTGCTACCTCATTGGAACATGATATTTGGGGTAACCTAATTCTGTGTTCCCTGGCCATGAACAAAAATTACCTTCTGAGGACTGCCATGAAGAAAGATAAAGATTAACTCTATCATCTGCGGTTGCAGTTCAACTAGAAACAAAGACACTGAAGACACATACTTGCTCAATTGACACAAAGGCTTTGCCACTACTACACTTCTGCCCACCAGAAGGATGTGTACAGAGAGCAGAGGAGACTTCAAAAGAGCCTGGTCAAAAAGTGCTGGACTGCAGTACCCCCCCCCCCCAGGCTTCTGCAAAGATACACCCTAACATCCATAGCGGTACAGAAGTCAGAGGCTAGTGCTATAGGAGTAGACCCCACTCATTCATCAGACTTCAAAATAAAAAGGATGTCAACAGAGCACAGGAGAAGCAAACAGCAACCACACACTAGAAGAAGAGGCTAGGGAAGAAGGGACAGAAGGAAGAGGAAGAGGGCAGACAAGTGAAAGGGAGAAGGGAGGGAGGGAGGGAGGGAGGACGGAAGGAGTACTGAAAATTTTACTGGGAGAGTCACCCTGCTAGAAGCAGATTTATGATAGCAGAACAATTTTTAATTTCAAGACACAATTATTAACCTAAAGGACAGACCAAAAAAAAACAAAAAAACAAAAAAAAACCAACAGTGTTTTCAGAAATCTGAGACAAAAGTAAACATGTTGACATCCATGGAAAAACAGCCAACCAAGGAATAGAAAAGGAAAAATAATCTACAAATTCAAAACAGAAGGAAGGAAGGAAGCAAGCAAGCACACATATAAAACTACATGTGTACCTAACAGCAATACAGTGACACTGTTAAAACCAACCCCAGAAGGAAGAATATGCTGAGTGTAGCAAGAGAGAAAGTCCGTGTGCAGGGCCTGGGAGTGACACAGTTAGCGCTGACTAATGCTGGCACAATGGTGGCCACAAGCTAATGGGATGACAGAGATAGCTCCATGTAGAGAGCACTCTACTTTGGCAGAGGGCCTGAGGTTGGTCACTAGCACCCACTATCAGGCGACTCTCAAGGACCTGCAACTCCAGTTCCAGAGATGATGACGTCCTCTCCATAACCGAGCACGCACGCAATGGGCAAGGGTAAGTGCAGGCGCCCGTAGATGCATATAAACATGTTTTTTAAAAGCCTCTATTGCTGAAGATACCATACACTTCAGCTGCAGGACATAGGGAAATCACAGTGGCACTGAGCTGGAAGGCTGCTTCCTAGTGGATAGCTACCACAGCGACAGAACACTTATGCAGGCTGCTGGGAGAACATCATGACACACACTACAGGCAACTGAGAAAAGGAACCTCAACCCAAGAATTGCCTGAGGCCATGTCTGTGAGGCATTTTATTACTTCCTAATTGAAATGAGAGGGTCTAGCCAACTGTGGGCAGTGCCATCCCTAGAAAGGTAGCCCAGGCAGTACAAGAAAGCTATGTGAGCAAACCAGTAAGCAGCATTCCTTCACAGCTGCCACTTAAAATGTATGCATTGATCTGATTGGTAAGTTAAATAAACCCCACCTCACTCCAAGCTGCTTTTGGTCATGGCATTTATCACAGCAACAGAAAGCAACATAAAACACAGAAAAAATTCATCGAAAGTCTTACTGTCTTACTCAGCTATGAACTCTTTCAGCTTCAGTATCAACCTGACAGGCAAGATCTGTCAACTGATACATGACTGCTATGGAAGTAACCAACCACTATGTGACTGGATCCATCTCCACAGGAGGAATTGAGGCCTGGTACTCTACCTGGTGGAAGCCCATGGTTCAGTTAGAGGCCCTAAGTAGGAACGTTACTTTCCGAAATGAGCATGTCAAGCTGCCTTCCAGACATCTGGTTATACCTGCAGATTAATGCTCTGAGTCGCGGTTGGAGAAGCTTCTGGTAGCAGTGATTACTGTTAATACAGAAACTCCTAACTGGTCAAAATGCTGAAAATCAATGACTACCAATCCTCAGCGCTAAGAAACAGATCCATATCACCCTCCCAAGACTCTGGGGAGATTCAGAAAGCAGAAGGAAAGAACATAAGAGCCAGGGTGTTGTCAGACATTATACTCTACACATACCATGGCTGCTGTACCTATGAATTCACAACACAAGTGGCTATCTGCACAAGACTAGGCCCCATCAGCATTCCATCATGGTTGGAGAAGGGTTCATAAGGCCTCCTAGATGGGCTACAAGCAATTTGATTCCAGAGAGAGGGAGGGTTGCATTCCTAAGTGGTATAGCCACTGCTAACTGGCTTTCAAGTAAGTGACCCCGTAACTACGCTCAAACAAGCAAGGAGTCAAGTGAAAGGGGTGAGAGGACGATGGGGCAGGAACAGATCAGAGTGCTACTGCATACATGTATGAGACTGTGGAAGAACAAATATTAAATAAAGACTAAAATGTTTTCCCAAAGGATCTCAACTGTTACATGTGGCCCTGAAAATCCGAGGCTTCTCTGAGACTGTCTCTGATGGACCTGACGATATGAAACAGCTCTGCGACTGTTTCTGATGATTTTCTCAAGTATCTGAAGTCAAGATGATTACTGTCAGCTACAAACCAGGATACACATGACATTTATAATTACAAAGTTATTTACTCAGATACATACATTCATCCATTAGAACTGGGATTTTATTTGTTTGTCTGCTTGTTCATTTAGTGATAGAGAAATAGGAGAAAACTTCAAAAAGCATCCTTTATAAAAATGTCGAAAGTGCTACTAAAAAACCCTAATCCTCCACAGGACCTGTGTGTGCCAATTCCCTACCCAGCAACCAAAGATGGCTTAGGGAAAAGCCTTCCACTCCCACGGGTAATAGCAACTGCCCTGGACCAGACAGCAGCCTGTGCGAGGAGGAAAGGGCTCCCAGAGCACACGGCCAGTGTCCATCACTCAGTCCCCAGGCAGCAGCACTAAGTCTAGACTGTGATGACTATAAAAAGAAAAAAATAAAGCGTTAACTAAAAAGTATTTGTTTATAAAGAACTTTTCAATAATTTGGAAAAATATTTAAGATATAAATATAGGGCTGGAGAGATGGCTCAGGAGTTAAGAGCACTGACCTAGAGGTTCTGAGTTCAATTCCCATCAACCACATGATGGTTCACAACCATCTGTGAAGGGATCTGATGCCCTATTCTGGTGTGTCTGAAGGCAGCGGCAGTGTACTCATATCCATAAAATAAATAAATCAAAAAGATATAAAAATAAAATGAGCAGAGCAATAGACAGTGTGGACAAGGTGTGCGTGCCTGCAATTCCAGGCCTGGGCAGTTAAGGTGAAGGGATCAGGAGTTGAAGCCCAGCCTGGGCAGGTTAGCAGGACTTTTAAAAGCTGGTGTGGCATTTTGTTGATTTTTTTTACAGCTAGCAATATATAGTTGTGTTGTCAAATACTTGTA
>CM052706.1:4605082-4700082 GCA_028551405.1 Uromys caudimaculatus | reverse complement strand
GTAGCCCTGGCTGTCTTGGAACTCACTCTGTAGACCAGGCTGGCCTCACACTCAGAGATTTGCCTGCCTCTGCCTCCAGAGTGCTGGAATTAAGGTGTGTGCCAACCCAAGCATTTTTAGAACAAAGCAAATAAAATACTGAAAAATGAGATTTAGTACAAATTTTGTAACAAAGCAAAAAGTTAAAAATATAGCTCTTCTACTCCCCAAATAATCTGTGTGCCATCACAACCTGGGCTCGGAGGGACAGCAATGCAGGACCTGAACTGTCCAAGGAAATCATGCTACTTATCAGAATAGTGTTCACAAGACACAGCTCAGTGGATAAGACACTTGTTGCTCTTGCAGAGGACCTAGGTTTTCTCAGCAGCCACATGATGGTTCCCAACTGTCTCCAGTTCCAGGGCATCAATGCCCTCTTCTGACTTCTGTGGGCACTGCACACACATGATACACTACATACATAGAAATAAATACATGTAATAAAAGTAAATAAATAGCTTATTATTGTTATTTCTTAAAGAAAATAACAATATGGACAAAGAGTGAAGCAGCTGCTGAGCTGAGATGCCTGTTAAACTGGCAATTAACTCAACACATGAACTAATCAACACGTCACACTCCTCACTTTACCTCTATGGAAAGATGCATTTAAAAACAAAAATAAACTCATTTAAAAACTTAGCTAGCTATTATTCTCTCTTCTTCTTCTTAACGAGGTTAAGAGACTGTAGCCATGGCATTGCCCGTGCTAGACAATCATTCTACCATTGAACTATGTCCTCAACCCATAATGACTACTACCACTCCTAAAATGTTTCTGAGCCATTGAGCTTTGAGAGGGCCCAAAATTTGTTTAGCTCAGTATTCCATTATAAGTCAATAGGTGTCAAAAAACTAAAAACTCAAAATTATTGATTAAACATGCAAAGCATATCACTATTAGTCAGACAGTTTACTGAGTCCTGCTTAGGAAAAGGGATTACCCATATTTTCATCTCTAAGAATATAACAAAGATAAGGATGGTTCTAAACAACAAATACCTTACTATCTAGAAAAATGGCATCTAAATTAGATGTTTGTAATTCTATACATAATCCTTTAATGATTATAGGTACTTGTTTCCTTCCTCTCGGAATTTTTCTTAAGCACTTGGATTCATTTTATTTATGTCTATGTACATGTATGATTACAGTACATGCAGGTGGATTAAGCTTAGAGAGGACAACTTGATAGCCCCAACTACCTGAATTTTTGGAGATCTTAAACTGCAGTGTGGTGCTAACAAATTGCAGAAACAGATATTTGGACAAAAACTGGTTCTAAAGATTTATAAGAATACTAATAAATGCCAACACTACATAGAGACTCTATTTCAAAAACAAAACCAATAAAAAATTAATTTAAGGGGCTGGAGAGATGGCTCAGTGGTTAAGAGCACTGACTCCTCTTCCAGAGGTCCTGAGTTCAATTCCCAGCAACCATATGGTGACCCTCAATCATCTGTAATGGGATTGGATACCCTCTTCTGGTGTATCTGAGGACAACTACAGTGTACTTACATATAATAAATAAATCTTTTTAAAAATTAATTTAAATTAAACATATAAAGTTTTTTCTTATTGCTGAAAATATCAGAGTAAAATTCCTTAATATAAATTTTAAAATGTATGTATGTATGTGTGTATGTGTTTATCTATGTATGTATGAATATGGTAAATGTAGTTCTAGTTTTTGTTTTCTAAATATTGCTTAGTATATCTATTAAGTTTAAATGTTTATTCTATAATAGTAAAAGATTTCACCATCTTAAAAACTGAAGAACTTTTAATATTTAAATATATATATTAAGATAATGTTGACTTATAAAAATACATGTAATCATACAAAGAGTTATGACCAGGGTATACTTTAGAGTATCCTAGTGCTAGGGTGGAAAAATCAGACACTAACCCAGGAAACCTAAGACCAGGAGAGACAGCGAGCAAGTTAAAAATACGTTATTCTTTTCACATGGAACCTGCCTGTGATCAGGATCACAGGGAGAGGAACCGGAATCTTTGACAAGACAGTTAATTGCGTAAAGGTTGCAGAAAAGACGGGTGAGCACACAGGGAAGTAATGAGAATTAAGTAGATGCTCTCATTTATCATAAAATTGTTTTTCAGAACATGAAAAACTCTATATTATACATATTTATAAATCACAAATAAAGATGATTATGCTATAGGTGATCAATAACAAAAGATACAATATTACCTAATGTTCCCACATCTGTCCCTACTGAAAAGAACCATGCTTGACCACCATCCTGAAAGGTGGTTGGGGCTAGCAACCATCATATGAAACGGCCTTTAACAAAGCAACCCAGTTCCTCCAGTGTGTCACTAATGGGATTAAAACCAATGGTGACTCCGGCTACACTGACAGCAGCAAGCAGCAAGGGCAGGCTCCTGTTATCACTAAGCTGCTTCGTGCACCACCTACGTGAAAGCATTGGGTAAGCCTTCACTCTACCATCTCCGGTCGCCCTTATCAACACCCAGGAAACACAGGAAGGCATGCCCATTCAACAAAAAGTAAAAGTTCAGACCTGAAACTCTTTTCCAGTGAGAGACACTTTCTAAGGAGAACGGTATATTTTATTCTGAAGTCTATGTTTCTCTGAGGAAGTATGAAGTAAAATATCATACCAAAACTGCAAACTAAATAAATGTGGATTCTTTCTTCTACAACTATACACTATAAGAGGGAAAAATCACGTTTTCTTACAAAACCACACAGGCACACAGAAACTAAGCTACACAGGGATGGAAGTCTGAGACCCTGTCACTCACAAGTCCTACCAACCATGCTACACATTCAGACCCAAGCCTTGCCAAAGGGGAAGTAGGAGTATAACTCTATATAGCATGTGTCTTCAGAGAACCATAAGAAATGTCCAATCTATGTATGCTAACTGTCCTTGTATGTGTGTAGATTACATATATTCTACAAGAAAAAAAAAAGTAATTATTCTAATACTGGAGGAACCAAGATTTTCTGTGCAAGAGAAAACAGATTCAAGTACAATATTAAAAGTTTTATACATTTATATTATATCCAATAGGAAATATTAATGTGAAATTATGATTTATTTGTAACATACAGTATTTCCGAGCTCTAAAAGCACTTAGACCACAGCCCTGGACGCTCAAGTATTTAAGTTATGCTGTGTAATGCCAGTCTTCAGATGGAATGTCAACACTTCTTAGAATACTGGCTGACTGTAGATCTGGGAGAAAAGGATACAAATGTGAACCTGAGAAATTCTTAATATAGCTGTGAAGACAGCTCAGCCAGTAAAAAAGCAAGCACCAGGACCTGAGTTCAATTCCCAGAACCCACTTGAAAGAAAAGGCTGGATGTGGCGACCACACTGTAATCCCAGCCCTGGGTAGGCATTACAAGTGCAGTAGAGATTATGGAGTAGGGATTATAAGACCTCTGTGGTTTGCTGGCCAGTTGGCCTAGACTACTTGGCAAAGACCAGGGCAATGAAAGACCCTGTCTCAAAACAAGGAAGGTGGGGGGATTCTAAAACATAAGAAATTAAAGTTGTCCTCTTACCTACTGCACAAAAACATAAACATGTGTGCACATGTACACTCGAACACACACATGAACACAGAGAGAGGGGAAGGGGAGAAGTGAGAGAGAGCTGGAACCAACCAGCAAGGAACCAGCTATATACACTGTAAGCTTGCCCCAAACTTGAAATCTTCCGGCCGTGGCCTATTCTGCTCATATGCTCAGATTACAGGCATGAGCCATCATACCCAGCTCAGCAGTCAATTGTTTCAAAAGTTATTTGAGATTTGTTTTATGTGTGAGTATTTTACTTGAGTGTGTAAATATTCACTAGATCCATGCCTGGTATCCCTGGAGGTCAGAAAGCATTGGACCTCCAGAAACTGGAGCTATGCATGGCTGTATGCTACCATGTGGGTGCTGGACTGGAAATCAGTCCTCTGCAACAAGCTCTCTTAGCAACTAAGCATCTCTCTAGGCCAGCAATCAATTCTTAAATATGTTTGACTGTTTCTTTGCTCCTGTGGGCAGGCCCGCATGCTCCAGTGCACATGTGGTCAGAGGACATCCTGACGGAGCTGCGCAGTCGTCCGGCCTTTACACAGGTCCCAGAGACCCAAGAAGGCCCCAGGCTCACACCTCACAGCAAGTGCTTCACCGGTCGAGCCACCTTGCCTGCCCTCAGTCTTTTTTATTCTGCCTTTTTAATGGAAACTATAGTAGAGATTAAAGAGCCCCAGTTAATAAGGCAAGGTTCCTCTTTTAAATAGATAGATAGATAGATAGATAGATAGATAGATAGATAGATAGATAGATAGATCGATCAGGAGGGCTGGAGAGATAGCAGCAGTTAAGAGCACTGACTGCTCTTCCGGAGGTCCTGAGTTCAATTCCCAGCAACCACATCATGGCTTACAACCATCTGTAGTGGGATCTGACGCCCTCTTCTGGTGTGTCTGAAGACAGCGACAGTGTACTCACATACAATAAATAAATAAATAAATAAATAAATAAATAAATAAATAAATAAATAAATAAATAAATAAATAAATAAATCTAAAAAAAATCAGCTTATATTTACAAAGAAATAATGCAGTAATAAAAATAACTTCTAATGAATTACCTGATTTAAACAAAGACTAAATGCTAAAATAGTACAATGTAAATCCTACAGGGATATAGAAAATGATGCCAAAGTTTCATCTCACAGATTACCTGATAGCTACAAGAAAATAGTTCTCATAGAGAGGCTTGGGTTGTCACAACCTTAAGCACACAAAATAAAGGTTACTATTAAAGTCCCACTTAGATAGGAAACGCTTCCTGACGTGATGACGCACTGTGGGACGGGCACTGTGGGACGGTCAGTGCTCCAGATCTAAACATACTTAGTATGCTAATAGACATACTGACTATGGGTGACATCAAATAAATCAACATAAATGGACAAACTCTTTCAGTCAGTTTATGTCCTAAAAGGAAGGGGAGGAAACCATACTAAGTTAAGAGATGTCAGAGGCAAAACTGACAAATGGAAAGTGGTAGCCTATCACAGCTACGCACCAGCATTTGTTTTATTGAAACTACATTCTTGGTATCTCCTCAAATGCAAAATATCCACAAAACCCTATCAGGACAAGAAAACTTTTTATTTATTTATTTTTTAGGCAAAATCACACCGTGTATGTAGCTCTGGTTGACCTGGAACTTGATATGTAGATCAGACTAGCCTTGAATCCACAGAAATCTGCCTGCCTCTGCCTCCTGAGTGCTGGAAAATATTAAAATTTTAACTTAATGAAACAGCATTTTACTGTAGTCTACTCACCTCCACTTAGCAGCTTCATGACTAGCCACAGCTCATCTTTTACCACAAAAGATGTGTAGTAAGACACAATATTAGGATGATGGCATTGACTCATGGCTTGAATTTCTTTCTACAAAGAAAAAAATACAAGGTCATTGACTAAATTCCAACTTAAAGTAATCCTATAAATAAGCAAATCTAGATCTGGCCGCCCGAGAATTATGTTATTCTAGGGTTTCCAAGGAACTAATTTCTTCATGAATGGCTAAATTGGAACCAGGAGTCAGGCCAAGCTGTACACATCTCTAATCCTGGCACTTGAGAGGAAGGAAGAAGACAGAGTTAGTGGACAGTCTGACCAAGATGCACAGAGGCCAGATGCTGTCTCAAAAGGCTAAACCAGGCCAGGTGGCTGTGATGTATGCCTTTAATCCCAGCACTAGAGAGGCAGAGGCAGGCAGATCTCTGAGTTCGAGGCCAGCCTAGCCTACAGAGTGAGTTCCAGAATTGCCAGGGCTATACAGAGAAACCCCGTCTCGAAACCCCCACCCTCCCCTCAAAAAGGCTAAACCAGAAAATGTTCAGGTTTCCCCCATCACTTTTGACTCTACTCCTTCTACACACTACACTGGGAATCTCTGAAACTGCAGACACATACTGCTTATCACACAAGGCATCCCTGAGTAACCATCTTAGAAGATCAGGCCCACAGAGAATATTAGTAATAAACAGGAGGGAGGGGTTTCAGTCTGTTTATGTTTATGTTTATGCCATGCGAGCGTGTATCATTCTCACTTGAATTTCCAGCGACCTCCTTACCACTTATCAAGCCTACCCTTGCTGACTAGACTGCTTCTTCAAAGTGGTCCGCAGTCAGCTAATGCCTTTCCTTCTTTTTTTCTTCCTTCCTTCCTTTCTCTCGTTGTTTTAAAGATAGGGTCTAACTGTAGACTAGGCTGGCCTGGAACTCAGTGAGATCCCCCTGCTTTTACCTCCTGAGTATGGGATCAAACTTTATTTACTTAATTTACTGGTTAGGATTGAACTAGAGCCTCACATGATAGACAGGCACTGTAACACTGTATCTCTAGCTTTTACATTTGCCCCCTTTTGCTGCTGTTGTTTTGAGACAGAGTTTCTCTGTGTAGCCCTGCTGTACTGGAACTTGCTTTGTAGACCAGGCTGGTCTAGATCCACCTGCCACTGCCTCCTGAGTGCTGCTGGGATTAAAGGAGTCAGTCGCCACCACCTTCCCTGCTCCATTTCTTTTTTAAGTAATTTTTATTTATTAATTTTTTTGTGCACTGGTATTTGGCCTGGGTTCATGTCGGTGTGAGAGTTGGATCACCTGGAACTTGGGTTACAGACAGTTGTGAGCTGCCATATGGGTACTGGGAATTGAACCTGGGTCCTCTGGAAGAGCAGCCACTGCTCTTAACCATTGAGCCATCTCTCCAGCCCCTCCCGTTTCTTTTTTTTTTTTTTTTTTTTTTTGGTTTTTCAAGACAGGGTTTCTCTGTGTAGCCCTGGCTATCCTGGAACTCACTCTGTAGACCAGGCTGGCCTCGAACTCAGAAATCCACCTGCCTCTGCCTCCCGAGTGCTGGGATTAAAGGCGTGCGCCACCACTGCCCGGCCGTTTCTTTTTTTAATGATGGCTTTTCTTTATGAAACTTACCTTGATTTCTATGATTTACACAACTTCCTATTCAGTTATTAGTCAGTTCTTCATATAGAATAACCATACTTCATGAAGCTCTTGTACCAATGCTAACAAATTTTCCATCCGAGAAATTTGAGGCTTTTATTCTTCTGCCACTATTACTACATGTAGGGATCCCATTGCCTCAGTAAATTGTCCAGGGAACAGTTAACTGTGAGTTGTAAATTATTTATAAGTTTCACTCAAAAAATATAAACACTGAACTTTAAAAAACAAAACAAAACAAACAAACAAACAAACAAAAAAAGACAGTAGTCAGGAGGTAGTGCACTAGAGAGGCAGAGGCAGGCAAATCAAAGCAAGCTCCAGAATAGCCAGGGCTACACAGAGAAATCCTGTCTCAAAAACAAAAACAACCCAGTAGGTTATTGGCCTTATGACCTAAAACAGATATTAAAAAGAAGAGGACCTAAGTTGAATCCTACAATTTACCTAAGGCTTGGTGGCGTGACCTGGAAATCCCAGCACCAGGAAGAGAGAACTGGACTTCTAAAGCTCACCTGCCACTAAACCCCTAGCTGTGAGCTACATGACAATGACGGTTCTGCCTCAAAAACAATGTTTAGGGGGCCTGGCTCAGCAGTTAAGAGCATTAACTGCTCTTTCAGAGACTTGGGTTTGCACCAACATAGTATCTCACAAGCCTCTGTAGCTCTAGTCCTAGGGGGTCCAATAATGTCTTTTCTGGCCTACATAGTACACAAGCATATAGGCAAAACACCCATATACATAAAGAATTTTTTTTCTTAATTTTAAAAGACTGGGATCTTTAAATCAAAAACAAAAACCACTGCTGACAGCTGCCAAGGAAAGATGCTGGGGCCTAACCGCTGACCTTCACACACATGCGTGCACGCACGCACACACGCGCGCGCGCACACACACACACACACACACACACACACACACACTTCTAGTTTCCTGGTTTCTACAGGTACTCCAAGTTGAATACAAACTTAGAAATGTCAAGCAGGGATTCACATATGAGCTAGAACGTAGCATTTGCTTTTCTGTACTGAGCTCCCTCACTTGGTGTAGTTGTTTTAGTTCCATTCATTTTCCTGCAAATTTCACACCCAGATCAAACCCAGGCCTTCATGCACTTTCTGAGCTATGCCACCTCGCCAGCCTTGCTTTTTCTTTTTTCTTTTTAAGTAGGAAGGTTTACACAGGGCATAGATGGGGGGTGGGAGAGATGAGGGTTGGGGGGGAGGCTAACTAAAACAAAGAGTGTGAACTCCTACCCCCGTAACCACATTTTGAAAGCATGCTTGTAAAACAGAAACTGCTGAGCCGGGCAGTGGTGGCGCACGCCCTTAATCCCAGCATTTGGGAGGCAGAGGCAGGCGGATTTCTGAGTTCGAGGCCAGCCTGGTCTACACAGTGAGTTCCAGGACAGCCAGGGCTACACAGAGAAACCCTGTCTCGAAAAAAACAAAAACAAAAAACAAACAAACAAAAAAACCAGAAACTGCTTGTTTTCAATGGAATCCATCACATCAAATAAAAACAATCTGAAAAAAGTGAAGGTAAATAAAACTAATAAATGGGCTTTGGGGTGTGGTGGTTTGAGTAAGAGTGGCCCCCATAGACTAATAGATTGGAATGCTTGGCTCCCAAAGCAGCCCTAGTAAGAAGTGTGGCCTTGCTGAAGTAGGTGTGTCTTTGTTACAGGAAGTGTGTCACTGGGGAGTGGGCACTGAGATTTCAGATGCTCCAGCCAGGTTCAGGGTCTTCCTCTCATCCTGCTGCTCCCTGGTCCAGATGTGGAACTCTCAGGTACTTCTGCCGGCATGCCACTGTGTTTTCCCACCACGATCACAGTGGACTGAACCTCTGAACTGCAAGCCATTCTCAGTTAAATATTTCCCTTTATGAGCTGTCATGATCATGGTGTTTCTTCACAGCAATAAAAACCCTAATCCAGGGTCCAGGATCTTGCATATCCCAGATTAGCCTCAAGCTCACGATGCAGCTGAGCACGACCTTGAATTCCTAATCCTCAGCTCCTCCCTTCTACGTACTGAGAGTACAAACTGCACACAAACACCTCCAACCAAAAAAGGCAAATGGCAGATAGACACGGGGACACCTTGTTTTTAATGTGTATGAGGTTTGTGGGCACGTATGTTGTGCACCACATGTGAACCTGGTGCCTCCAAGGCCAAAAGACGTCAGGTCCCCTAGAACTGCAGTTCAGAGTTACAGCTGGTTGTGAGCCACTATTTTGGTTGCTAAGAACTAAACCTAGGTCCTCTGGAATAGCAGCTAGTGCTCTTAACTACTGAGCCATCTCTCAGCCCCCACACGTCAGAATTCTTAATTTCCAGTTTTACTAGGGGGGATATTTTTTATTTTAACAGAATTAATTCAAAATTCACCTACTGTTTCTATCATCACTGCTGGCCCAAGGTTGAAATGGTACTCTAAGATACTAGCAGCAACTGTTACCCCAAGATCTTAAAATAGGATTACAAGCCTCTCCTCCACCCTGTTCTCTTACCAGAGGTGACCAGGTCACTGCAGCAACCCACTGCTTGCTTCCATGACTATGTGTCATCTCCAGTTGACACTTGTCTCGTCTGCTTCGAGTTTAATTCAGAATTACAGTACTGTTTCCCTTCATTCCAATTATTCCCTAGTCCTCAGTACGGTCAACACTGGTTCAACTTAACTTGAGACCGTGGTGTTCTACAGAGGTAGCTCAGCAGTTTGCTCCCTGCCTGGCAGCATAAATAAAAAGAGGGGAGGGGCAATGGAAAAACTTCTAGATAGGCAGGCAATCTTAGTCCTAACCCCTGCCTCCTGTCATCAGAGAGGAGAGGGAGGGAGAGGGGGAGGGGGGAGAAGGGGTAGAGAGGGAGAGAGAGAGATCACGCACGCATGCATCTGTGCATGCTGCCATGCTGTGTTTACAGACATCAGGACTATTTTGGGAAGTTGGTTCTTTACTTTCACCTTGTTGGTCCTAGAGTTAAACTCAGGTCATGACTTATCAGTAATGGCTTTTACAATCTATCCCTGACTTTTCTATCACTAACTCTATATACCTTTTTAAAAAATATATACATTTATTTTATTAGTTTACATATATGAATATTTTGTCTACACGTATATATGAGCACTGCGTGCATGCCTGGTGTTGATGGAGGTCAGAAGAAGGCAGCAGCTCCCCTCCAAGTGGATTACATATGGTGGTGAGCTGCCATGTGGGTACTGAGTGGGTTCTCTGTGAGAGCAATGGGGCTCTTAATCACTGCGCCAACTCTCCAGCTCCACTGGAAATACTCTTAGGGAAAAAATATAAAATAAAAATATCAATACATCCAGTATGGTAGATTACCAATTTTGAATACCGAAATTATTTAGGAATTAGGAAAGCCCCCAAAGAGGCTATTATATTTCTACATTAAGCAAAACAAAGAACAACTCACAGGATATAAGACCTCAGCAATGCAGCATGTACTAGCATATACACACATACACACCCTGGATCTGACTGCTAACTCTGCAAAAATAATGACAAAAAATAAAAAAAATATGAAATGAGCCAAGCATGGTAGCACACACCTTTAATCCTAGTACTTAGGAGGCAAAGGCAGGCAGATCTCTAAATCTAAGGCCAGGCTGGTTTACATACCAAATTCCAGGACAGCCAGTATTATAAAGAGAGACCCTGTCTCAAAATATGATTTCTAAAGCTAATTTTCCTTGCTAGGCACTTACTACATGTTATTTTGAGACAAGGTCTCTCTACACAGCCCTGGCTGTCCTGAAACTCACAATATAGCCTACTCAAGGCTACATTCTTAAACTGTACTGCTAAACCAAGAATACAACAGAAACACAAAACAATCCCTGTGAGGTTGCTTTCTTTAGGAGTGGGGAGACAGAGACTATCTTTTATCAGCATTGTTCCTAAGTTCAAGGCCAGAACCCACATAAAAGCATGACATAGCACATGCTTTAGTCCCAGCACTGGGAAGACGCTGGGGCTCGACTGTCAGCCAGTCAAGTCAATGAGCAAGTTCCAGGCTTACCTCAAGCAATACAGTGGAAAGCAACTGAGGAAGACACCCAGCATGGTCCTCTAGCCTACCTATCTACTTGCAGACTCACAAACATGTACATGTACGTGCGTGCGCGCGCACACACACACACACACACACACACACCCCCCAAAGTAAACTCTAAAAAAACCTTTAAACCAGCATGGTGGCACATGCCTTTAATCTCAGCACTCAGATGGCAGAAGGTGGTGGATCTCTGTGGGTCTGAGGGTCTAAGGCCCGCCTGATCTATAATCTGAATCTGAGAGTTCCAGAGTAACCTGAGGTACACAGTGAGACCTTGTCTCCAAACAAAAACAAAAAACAAGTTTTTAAAATAAGTAGAGGTAAAGGATCCGTGTTCTCTCTCTCCCCATCTCACATCAGTGCACAGAACACACATTAATACTGTGTTTCTCTAAGGCTAGTATTTAAAGAGTCTTGACCTTGGAATCAAAAATCCACTGTATTACTTAAAGAAATGAGAACTAAGTAACCACCATATGTATAAATAAGAACAAACATCAATCATACAATACTAGAACATATGCTCAATAAACTGTGTATATTCAGTGGATACTATACACATTTACTAAACCTAAATGAGCCAACAGACTGTGGTACAAGCCATTCTCTGTAAAGAGCAAATACACAAAAAAGAGCAAAATCACAAAATGCTAAGAAATTAAAATATGCAGTCTAAAAAATTATTAAATGTTAACCTCAAAGTATTAAGATTGTAGGTAACTTTTTCAACTTACTTTGATTTTATAAATTTTATAAAATCATTTATTAATGAAAATTTATTAATGAGACTTATTTTATTAGTCTCAAAAGAAACTAACCACCATCAGGTTATCTCTTCTTTTACCATGAACTGTAAGAACATATTCTCCATTTAGGAAGCATGAGCTGTACATACCAGGAGCTCATCCATGCTAGTCTGACACTTCTCCAGGTTTATCCGTTTGATTGCTACTCTTTCCTTCTTGGGGGCACAGTAAGCTGCTTGGACCACGGCAGTTGCTCCACTCCCTGAAAACAAACACATACGTAAACAAATGCACACATAAATCACCACATAGTTTAAACAGTGAAGCAGCAGACTGCAGTGGACGACCAACGGCTGAGGAGAAACACCCTAGAGAGCTGGAGAACACAAGCTTCCGAGCCTCAGGGCCGTCAAGGAGGCTCAGCAGGAAAATGTTCCACCTGCCAGCAACCCTGACAGCCAGAGTTCAACCCCCAGGAGCCCATGGTGGAGAGACCTGATTCCAACAAGATGCCCTCTGAGCTCCACACTCACACCATGGAACTTGTGCACCCACATTCATACACACACATACAAGAGAATGAAAAATGTAATTTAGAATTTAAAACAAAAGGCCTCAGCTATTTCATATCCATAACCAATAAAGAACAGTGTAAAAACATGGAAAATCATTAGGTTTCTAGTTCTGAAGTATGATAGCATAGACCCATACTTCTTATTCTTTTCCAAATACAACTAAATACCATAAAAACAACTGAAAAATAGCCACCAAAGGGCTTTGGAAGGTATAGAAAGGAGGTGGATGAGCTAGAGACTTCAGGACTAGGAAAATCCACCATGAGTTCACTGCCTTCTCCTCCTCTCTCCCATACACTCCAGGCTCAACAGCCGAGGCCTGCACCCCAGAGCCACCAAGAAAGAAAAAACAGACAGATACACAGACAAGCCAACAAACTAGAAGAGCCTGCCCCCTGGCTACAGGTCTGTAAAAAGGGCAGCTCAGCACAGAACTAGTAATCAGAATGTTGCCCAGTCCTCATCCAGGGCAAGGACGGCCCAGAGGACCTGGCAGCAGCATGGAACAGGCCTACCCGACATCTTTAACAGTGGCAAGCAGATTCAGCCCTGTGTGCACTTGTGGCCATGCCAAGCCAAGCAGCCTTTAGCACAGCTTAGGACCAGCACAGCTCCTGCAGACATGGAACAGGCCACAGTGGTCCTGGGCAACACTGCAAAAGCACTGAAAACTAAATCACCGTGAGGATTACCGTTTCCAAAAGCAGGACAGAAAGCTACACGCTAAGCTGAAATAGGCTACCTGCATGCCAAAATACAGGAGTAAAATAGGAACAAGAATCTGCCAACGTAATAGCCCAAATGTCCAGGATATGATCAATGACATGATGCAGGATGTCCCAGCACTTAGGAAACGGCAGGTGAATCAATCCAAACTCACCCTTGGCTACCTGACAAGCTGGAGGTAAGCCTGGGCTTCATGACAATGAGACATAAGATCCTATCTCAAAACACAGTAATAAAAAAATAAAATCTCAATGAAATAATTGGGGGCAGGAGTGGGGGAGCCTCAGTGGATAAAGATGTTTGCTACCAAGCTTGAAAGCCTGAGTTCCAACCATAGCACCTACAGGAGAGAAGTGACTCTTGGAGCTGTCCTCTGACCTCGACACACAGACACTATGGTACAGTGATTTGTATGTACACAATCACGCGCACACACACATACACACACACACATACACACACACACACACACACACGCACAAATGTAACAATTCAGGAATGTGTCTAGAGAGGGTTGTGCTAGAGACTGAAAACAGGGCTCCGTGAATACTGAGCACAAGGTCTACCAACACAGCCCACCCTCAGCCCCAGAATGCTTTGCTTGTTCCCAGTCTTGACACTCGTCTGAAGGTGGGTGACTGGTGGCAGTGGCTAAATTGGTCGCACTGCTAATTTATCTACAGAGGTTTGTTTAGCACACCAAAGATAACTTTTCTCTTGATGTGAAGAAAAAAAGAGATGAAATGTGCACCCAAAAGTTAAAGTACCAAATGGAACTATACAGCTGAGACAGATAATGACTGAGAAAACGCATTTGCTGAGAGCTCAATGGGGTACAAATCACAGAGGAGAGAATCTGTGAACTTTGAGTCAAGATCAATAGTTCATCAGAACAAAGAAAACAGTCTGAGGAAAAAGCCTTAGGTAGCAGTAGATTAACAGCAAGTGATCTATACTCCCTGTAATACATAATGTCCCCACTCCCAAGACACAAATGTCTCCAAAACCTACCAGTGTATTACCCTATATCATCATCACCACCACCACCACCACCACCACCACCACCACCACCATCATCATGCATTTTAGGGCTGGAGAGATGGCTCAGTGGTTAAGAGCACTAGCTTGTTCCCAGTACCCACCTAGTAGTTTACAATCACCTCTAACTCCAATTCCAAGGGACTCAACGCCTCTTCCGGCCTCTAACTGTACATATACATGCGGGAAAAACATCTACATATAAAAGATAATATTAAAAACTACCTGCTAGATATTACTAACTTAAAGCTCCAAAGCTAATCGTGGAGGTGCACAACTATAATGTCAGCACTCAAGCAGCACACGCAAAGGATTAAGGGTCTCAGGCCAGACAGAGCTACAGAGTCAGTTCCAGATCAGCCTGCACTATGTGAGACTCGGTCCCAAAATAAACAAATAAGGAGGGAGGGAGGAAGGGAGGAATCTAGAGATAAAGATTATTTTGGAGTTCCATTAGACAAGATAATGGAAGCATAGGCTGGACTTTATATACATGTGATATAGCCACGAGCCAAGAAATGAATACTGACACATGCTAAAACATGGGTAAACCTAAAAAAATAACAGGCTAACTAGTGAAGTCCTGCATCGAAAACCCGCATTAGCAGCTTTCCTTTATGTAAGATGTTCAGAACATGCAAATCAAGAGGAAGCAGCGGCTGCCAGGAGCTGGGAGGATGAGTGGGGGGACTGCGTCATAAGCTGGGCCTATTCTTTCTCTTGGTGATTATAAAACACCCTAAGTGCAAAAACTAATGGTACACACCTTCAATGCTAGCGCTCAGGAGGCAGAGGCAGGAGAATCTCTGTGAGGCCAGCCTGTTCTACATAGCCAGTTCTAGAACAGGCAAGATGACATAGAGAGACACCTGTCTCAAAAAAAAAAAGTAACTTTTATCTTATTTTCTTAGAATAGTACAACCTTTACCTCCTAATCCAATAATTTTGAAAAGAGAATGGAGCAATGCTTGAAAAACAAGCACAGCTGAGTCACGACGAAGAGGCTGAACTGATGATCTTTAAAGTTTTGGTTGCTTGGCCTCCCTTCTTCTCCCAGTCAACTCCCAAAAGGGTTCAAGGCATTTATCAAGCCTTATAGGTTGTGGGAAATAAACTACAAGGTTTAACGTCATTCATCTTCTCTTTGCTGTGGCTAAGGAAGCGCCCTTCCATGCCAGGCACCCATCCCGGTACCCACCAGCCATTTGTTGCTGACTCCAGCGCCTGGAAGATGTTTCCCAGTAACGGCCCACCCAAAAACGTAAGCCACGACTGTCTGTCTGTCTGTTATGTGACTGCTTTTTTGCTTCTGTAACTTCCTTAAGCAGATTCCCAAAGATTATTTTGAGTTGCTTTAATCACTTAACTTGGCAGAACAAAACAATTTTTTGCTTGCTTGTATAGATACTGAAGGTCTCTGTGTGGTTTCCACCTTTAAAAGTCCATCCCCATAATCCTCCTGCATGGCAGTATCAATCTAGGCTCAGAGACTGTTCATCCTGCTAGCAGCTAATCAATAAACCTTTTAATTATAACTGCATTGAGTCTATGGTCTTTTTCCAGGAGTTACAAACTCCATAACATTTGAAGGCCCCCAGCGAGATCAGGACCAAGGGTCTGGGATAGGCCCCAGGGACCCCAGAATGCAGTAACTGGACTGAGTCTATGGCCTTGTCCCACAGGTCACAAACTCCACAACACTCTTCACGCGCCAGGGCATCCCGCCCTCTCCCCACCTCTGGCCCACCACTTGCCTTCCTGACTGGTGCGGATTATTTTTAAATCTTACCTAGGTGGAATCCTCCTCCTTTCAAATATGACATGCACATTTGCAAGTCATTCCTCAACCTCCCAATTCCAGTGTCTGCCCGATCCTGCACTAAGTGCCTGGTAACTGAACATACTCATTTATTTTCCATATCCTGAATGTAACTTATTTCTGCACCACCTTCATGCACATTCTGTCTTCCTTCAGTCTTTCTTTCTACAGCATTATCCACATGATGTCCTCCTGTCAACGCCTGCCTCAAAACTCGCCTCCTCTCAAGCAGTCCCACTGAACAGACTCAGATGCACACAGCAGCGCCACCACTAGGGATAAATAAATTCCCATTTCACAACCATCTGCCTGGCAGAGAAATGCTCAATTGACGACTGCTATTACTCACTGATTTATTCACTACATAATTTTAGTCATTTAAACTATTCAAACACGTGTGCCTCAAGTATCGTTTGGGCTAGGGTGAGCTTATTAAGGTTCAAAAGTACTTGAATCTTTACCAACACAGAAGGGCAAATTATCCCTACTAGTTCTCCAACCTTTACACATCACTGAAATGACATGGGTCCCACGCCCAACATTTTAATCACTGTATGATCATACAGTAAACGTTCTCTTGTATAGTGGGCCCCAGACAGGAACACATTAACCACTACAGGGAAAGTGTCACGAGATGTCCCTCCTCTATTATCTTATCTTCCTCTCAAACCTAAAGCAACTTCAAGGAACTGTGGGCGTGGGAGTGGGAAGAAGACTCCAGAGTAACTGTAGTAATGAGAACAGCCCTCAGTAGACTGCTGGACACCAAACTCACAATGTTTCCACTACTCTGGGGGAAAGCTACCTAGGCCTAGACTCCCTTGTAACAGCAATGACTTTCAGTAGAGTTTAACTTTAAAGATTCAGAATCCACCTGTAAAATGGGTTGTTGGGGAGACAGGTCCATCCATAAAGTGCTTGCCACGAAAGCATGGTACCCAGAGTTCAGAAACCTGAAGCTCGTGGAAAAGCTGAGCATGGGGCACATGCTGGTAGTCCTGGTGCTGGGAAAGCAGAGGCAGGAGGAGCTTTGGAACCTACTGGCCAGCTAATCTTGTTAGATCTGTGAGTCCCAGATTCAGTAAGTGGCTGGGTCTCAAAATACAGGGTGCAGAGCAAGTGAAGAAGTCATCAGCACCTGCCTTCATGTATGGCACACATGGACATGCACACGCATCCCACACAAAGAGAAACTTTTTAAATGTTGTTATTTATTTTATGCATGTGACTGTTCTGCCTGCATGTGTGTGCGCGCCATGTGTGTACTTGGTGCTCTCAGAGGCCAGAGCAGGGCACTGGGACAAGAGTTACAGATGGCTGTGAACTGTCATATGTGTGTTAGGAATCCAACCCACGTCTCTAGAAGAACAGGCAATGCTCTTATCCACAGAACCGCTTCTTCAGTCCTCCAAAATTACAATCAGTAGTGGCGGCGGCGGCAGCACCCCAAGAGCAGTACAGGACAATCTAAGATGCGGCGAGCACAGCAGCACTGAAATGATGAAGATAGCACCACCCTGCTCCCACTGCACAGTGTGTCTGCTGCGGCGGCTCTCAGCCTCCATACCTCCCCCCAGCACCTACATCTGCCTGGGAAGACACCTGAGACTGCCAGGGCCTTGACCGTGTTCCAGATACAGTAACCAAAATAATTAAGTAAACTAAAGTAACTAAAAAAGGTATAAGTAAAAAAATTGCTATGTTATAGCTGAAATAATTATGATGCTTTGACAGGAATAAATATTCCAAGGTTACCTTTACCCTAAAGTAACTTTAAATTATGTTCTTTGTGGTTTTTGCCTTTTAAAATGCTGTACCCAAGCTTGGTCACCTAGAGACTCTTCAGAGACACAAGACCGCCCTTGGTCTGGCCATTAGTTAATCACCATGCTTGTGGGTAACATCCCAGTGGATCACGTCATTATAGGTCTACAACCCCAAGCGTTCATCAGGATGACAGAGGAGGAGCATGAGTTCCAAGCCAGCCCAGGCTCAGGGAGTTCAAGGTTAGCCAAGGTTACAAAGTAAAACCCCATCATCTCAACGACAAAACAAAACCCTAAACATCAGGGAAAAGTATTGAGCAAAATGCTAAATAAAAGGAAACCCAGTTAACATTTTCTACAAGTAAATATGAGCAGTCATTAAGAGTAGCTAAATCAGAGCCCTGTGTGGTGGTGCACTCGGGAGGCAAAAGCAGGGGGATCTCTGGGTTCCAGGCCAGCCTGGTCTACATAGGGAGCTTCAAGCTAGCTAAGGCTACATAGTGAAAGCCAGTCTCACAAAAAATAATAACTAAAAAACAATAAGCTGGACATAATGGTGCCTGCCTTTGGTCTCTCTGATCCCAGCACTTGGGAGGCAAAGACAGGCAGATCTCTGTGAATTCCGTAACAGCCTGGTCTACAGAGCGAGTCCCAGGATAACCAGGGTTACACAGAGAAACCCTGACTCAAACAACAACAACAACAAAAAAAAAAACAAAACAAAACAAATAAACAAACAATGATGATGATGATGATAATTTTCTGTCTATAGGTTTTAGGGGTCTTTTGGTTTTTCGAGACAGGGTTTGGTTTCTCTGTGTAGCCCTGGCTGTCCTGAAACTCACTGTGTAGAGCAGGGTGACCTAGAACTCAGAGATCTGCTTGCCTCTGCCTCCTGGGTGCTGTTGTTTATAGGTTTTAATGAGGAAGCATGTCACTTACACGAAGTATGTTTTTATTCATAAGAAAAAAAGCATGTCTATTATATTGAAATGAAATAATTGTAGATTCCTGGGTTTGAAAAAATGTGGTAGAAAAAGAAGTTTGATAATTGTGTTAACTGTTCTTGAATTACAAATCAACTCACAAATTTAAGAACATGGCAGATGAGCATGGTAACACAGCCTTTACTCCTAGAAGTCAGAGACGGAGGCAGGTGGGTCTCTGTGAGTTCAAGACCAGCTTGGTCTACATAGCCAGTTGTAAGTCTGCCAAAGCTTCATGGTTGAAAACCTGTCTCACGAGGAAAAAAGAGAGAGAGAGAAACAAAAACAACATGACAAAGACTACCTTTTTAAAGAGAAAGATTATCTTAAGAAAGATCATCCTAACAAAGTAATCTGGGCTTAGATGCACTAATTTACTTTCCTATCAGACTGTGACTTTTATCCTTCATGATCCATTCAAATAGTAAAGAATAAAATTTAACACAAAATAAATATGCAGCATAACTTCTGAGGATATTCTCAATTTTAAAATTCCTTCACAAGCCCGACATGGTAGTTCACACTTGTAAATCCTACTTTGGAGGCACAGGCAGGAGGAGTCCCTAGAGTTCAAAGCCAATTTGAGGTAAATGAGACCCAGTCTCAAAAATAACCAATAAAATCCTTCCCAAAAGTACAGGGGAACCAGGACTACAGCTCGCAGTTCAGTGACAGAGTGCGCGTGGAATACCGTGAGGCCCTTGAGGGACAGGGTACAGGATCAGGATGAAAATCTACAAGATGCAGCACCTACTACCATAGGGAAATCAAAAAGGAGGAAAAAGAGAAAAAAGAAAAAGGGGTTGGGCACTAAACTGCTATTAGATAAAGCGCCTGCCTTGCAAGTACAAGCTTGGTTGGGGAGAGGGCAATTTCAGGGCACAGCCTGGTAGAACGCCTGTCTAGCATAAATATGACCCTAGGTGCAATACCCAGCACAGACAGACAGACAGACACACACACACACACACATTCTTAAGAATAATATTGTTAGCAGGATTATAAAATGGCATTGCCACTTTAGAAGGTCTGCTGATCTCCTCAAAATGTTACTTTCCATGAGACAGCCCCTCCTGACAAACAAGATTTACTTTACTGTTGAGAAGACTCAACAGCCATCTTCAGTTATCGGAGGCCACAGGACATGTCTGCTTTCCATATCTTCCTTAGCAGGAACTACAGATGCTTTTCTGTGTTCACCTTATGAGAAACGATTATCAGATGCATTTTGTGTTGCCTTCTCTTATGGTTTATCTGCCCATCTGTCTAACAAAACACAAAATAATACTATCCCAATACTACTGAAGTGCTCTGCAATTTGCTTTTTAAAAGGCTGAACTTCTTTTCTAGGCCCTTGAGTCCGACAGGGTTAGACAAAGTGACGATGACTTAGACTCCCTTCTACGTACAAAACCATACAGAAGACTTAACCACCCTTGCTGTCAGTGAGAGGCCACTGTGTGACTCTTGGAAACAAGTAACTGAAGGAAGCTGATTGTGGGGAGAACAAATCACAGAAGATACAATGGCTCTCCTACACAGAGCCTGTGTTTAAAACGATCTCACATCTATATTATGTGTTCACTAGTGATCAAGTTAATTTCCAAAGTATTCTCTAGTGGTATTCTACAGTATTCTCAAATCTATTTCTGGAGAATCTAAACTGACTAACTATAAACAAAACCTGAAGCTGGGAGTGGTGATGCTTTTAATCCCAGCACTAGTTGGGGCAGAGGCAGGTGGTTTCCTGTGAGTTCAAGGCCAGTCTGGTCTCCAAAGCGAGTTTCAGGACAGCCAGGGCTGTTACAGAAAAACCCTATCTGCGAGGGAAAGGGGAGGGGACCTGAAATGCTAGCCTGAACTAGATTAAGGAATGCCATGTCTACCTAAGCCAAAACATGCTGGAGTTGAAACCTGTAGCTGCCACTTACTCACTGGGAATGCCTTCCATCCCTCCCAGAGGAGGCCTGCAACCAGGGAATGATACTGAACCCCACAAATGCTGGATTTGTTTTTTACACATAATTACAATAAAGTTTAGAAATCTCATTATTAAATAGGGTAGGGCAGTGGTGGCACACGCCTTTAATCCCAGCACGTGGGAGGCAGAGGCAGGCGGATTTCTGAGTTCGAGGCCAGCCTGGTCTACAGAGTGAGTTCCAGGACAGCTAGGGCTACACAGAGAAACCCCTGTCTTGAAAGAAGAAAAAAAAAAAAAGAAAAGAAGAAAGAAAAAAGAGATGTTCAGAGAGCTGAAGAGATGGCTCAGTGGTTAAGAGCACTGACTGCTCTTCCAGAGGTCCTGAATTCAATTCTCAACAACCACATGGTGGCTCACAACCATCTGTAATGGGATCTGATGCCCTCTTCTGGTGTGTCTGAAGACAGCTACAGTGTACTCACATACATAAAATGAATAAACTTTAAAAAAAAAATGTTTAGAAATCTTATTTCTAAATAAAGTTAAATAAATAATAAACTAAAATAAACTAAAAGTAAAGTTTAAAATATCAGTTTTGACTGAGATAGTATCTTACAGCCTAGGCTGGCTTTGAACTCTCTCTGTAACAGAGGATGACCATAACTCCTCCTGCATCTAGCTATCTACTACTATATGATTACAGGCAGGAGCCAACATGCTCAGCTCTGATTTTTTTTTATTTTAAATATTAAGACCTTTCACATTGTAACTGAGTGGATAAACTTCACCCCTAATTATAGTCTTTTAGAAGCAGAAGAAACTTGAACTCAGGGTCAACCTGTGCTCTGTGTGTGTGTGTGTGTGTGCCTCTGTGTGTGTGTGTGTGTGTCTGTGTGTCTGTGTGTCTGTGTGTGTCTGTGTGTGTGTGTGTGTGTGTGTCTGTGTGTGTCTGTGTGTGTGTGTGTGTGTGTGTAGCTAAAGAAAGAGCTCAGTATTTAAGAGTCCTGGCTGCTCTTCAGAGATTCCAAGTAACCACATGGTGGCTCACAACCATCTATAATGTGATCTGATGCCCTCTTCTGGCATGCAGGGGTACATGCAGATAGAGTGCTCATATATAAATAATAATAATAAAAGGCTAGAGCTGCAAATGCAGCTTTTGTGCTCTGTTATCAGGGAAACTGGCATATATGTGAGACCGCCAGCACCACTGGGTCCTGCGTGGGCCCATCACCAACGGCTAGCTGAACACAAGCACGAGCTGACGACGGTACTCCATGGTTTAGTCAGAGAACACCCTCCAACAGAGAAGGCAGGCGAGCAATGTGCACTGACAGTCAGCACAGACAGCACTGACACACTGCCGACCACGGCATGCGGTGAGAACGGTGCAGCCAATCTCACTGTGCTGCTCTGGAATGTTCCATTTAAAAAGTTCAGGTAACTAAAACCTCAGAAATAAAAAGCACAGATAAGGGGGCTACTATAAAACAATGGGATGGTCTTAGCTTAGTTCTTATTTCCTGAAGCCACAAGTTCCACTAACTGTGAATGAACTAATAATGAAATATAGCAAACCTAAATGTTACCAATCAACAAGGCTGGATAGAGTCCATGACGGCAGAGTGAAGGAATAGCTGGGAGCTCACATCTTGAACTGTAGCCAAGAAACAGAGAGAGCAAACTGGGAATCTCAGGAGTCTTTTGAAACCTCAAAACACACTCCCAGTGGCACTGCTCCTCCAGCAAGGCCATGCCTAATCCTTCCCAAACTGTTCTATCAACTGGGGACCAAGTATTCAAATCTATGAGCCTATGGGGCCATTCTCATTCACGCCACCACAGTGGAATGAGGGAACTAACTTACAAGCTGACCTCCACCCCACACGCATGCCGCATACATGTACACACAGACACACAAGGGTAAGCTCCTACGATGACTCCGGTGGCCAAGGCCTTGCGTCCCCACCACACTGTCATTAGCATCTCTTCACCCGTGTGTTACCTCACCTGCCTCGCTCTGCTCTTGCTACCCCTACCTCAAGCTTCTCAGAGTCCTGCTCAGTTCCTGCTTAGAACAAACACACCAATTACTGCTTCATGCCCTTCAGGTCTTTTCTCAAATGTCACCTTCCCGGGGAGGCTTCCTGAGGTGAGGCTTCCTTGGGCCTAGTCACATCGGCACTCTCCCTCCCGTCTACCTCTAGCCACCCACCATCATGTCCCTCTCCATCACAGCAGGGCCACTGACTTCAGGAAAGGAAGGGTTTCTGTGCTTGCTTTCCCTCTGAACCCAGACCAGTGCCTGGTATACAACAGGTGTACGAATTAATCATGGGCTATTTTCAGGGAAGGAAACTGCTCGGTTAGGAGAGCACAGAGGTGCCCGGTCTCGATGGCCTTGCTTCACTGTCATCGTCACGTACACTGATGATAACTGAGCTCTCACTGTGTTGAGCATCTCTTAAATACCTTTTGCTTCCCATATAATCATTACAGTATCAGCTATCATTGGCCCCACAAAATAATGCAAACAAAACAATACAAGCAAAGTTAGGCCTTAGGGCCTGGGCTAGAGAGATGACTAAGGTTAAGGGCGCACAACCATCCAAAACTCCAGTTCCAAGGGATCTAACACATTCTTATGGCATCCTCAGGCACCAGGCACACATGGTGCCCAGACCTACACACAGACAAAACACATATACACAAAATAATAATAAATACTTTTAAAAAGATGTAGGTCAACCAGTTAGTGCAAGGCAAGGCAGGATTTAAAAGACTGAAACTACATGGCATTCCATATTATGCCCTTAACTGGTAGGTAATTACCTTTAAAAAAAAAAAAAGAATTATTTATTTTATGTATATGAGTAGTACACTGTAGCTGTCTTCTGTAGCTGTCAGATCAGAAGAGGACATCGGATCCCATTACAGATGGTTGTGAGCCACCATATGGTTGCTGGGAATTGAACTCAGGACCTCTGGAAGAGCAGTCAGTGCTCTTAATTGCTGAGCCATCTCTCCAGCCCTGGTAATTACCTCTTGAAATTAACACTAACATTATTAACTGCTCACTATTCACCAGGTTAATTCATTTACTTGCAATGTCTTATTTCATTATTTTAACTATTTAATTTAATTAACTATTTAATTTGTCACAAGAAAACTCTGGGTATGATTCATCTAATTTGGGGGGGTTGTTTGTTTTTTTGTTTTAAAAGATTTATCTATTTATTTTATGAGTACTCTACTGCATGTACACCTGCATGCCAGAAGAGGGCACCAGATCCCAGTAGAGGTGATTGTGAGCCACCATGTGGTTGCTGGGAATTGAACTCAGGACCTCTGAAAGAGCAGTCAGTGCTCTCAACCACTGAGCCATCTTTGCAGCCCCGATACACCTAGTTTTGACAAAAACAACACACTAGCTTTATTTGCAACTTTCTCTTATTTTATTGAAGTAATAATGTACTTCCCAGTTAAAAAGCTTCATTCCCCAGTCCCTTTTGCAATGACCAATTTACACAGTTCAAGCCCATAAAGTAGAAGCACCAACTAAGGCACCCGGGAAGAAGGGCTGGTGAAAGGTGCTGACTCATATGTCAAGACTGTGTCCTGCTGCATTCTTCTGGACGTAAGTGCACAGCTGGAGGTAAAAGGAATACCACACAATTATGAAAGTGAGAGTCACGGGCTAGGTTGTGACCATGTGAAAAATCAAGAGCCTCAGCCGTGAGGACCTCAGGCTTCTTCTGTAGGAGGGAACGGTCTGTACTAAACCACAGCTATTTGCTTTATGCTACTTGCAGACAAATACAGTGTCTGGTCGAACCCTAACAAGGTTAGGATTTAATGATGGCCTCGCTGAAAACGCCACTTGGCTCTCCCGCCCAATTAAGCAGAAAGCATGTCACTACAGACAGAACATCAAGTTTTTCACAAGTCTGAAGGGACACTCCAGAATCTGCATTTGGAAAGCACAATATTAAAAGAGTCAAATGTGTAGCTAGTGAAAAACTCGTAAATATTAAAATGGCGAGGAGGGAGTAAAGAATAAAGCTAGACAGAGAGTTGCCTTTGTCAAAGCTGGGTGAACTGTATTAACCAAAACCAAATCTTAAAACTAAAGTTTTCCAGTTTTAAACCTAATCTGAAGTAACCAGTTACTACTAAGATTCAGATATGACAGTAAGAGCTACCCGGCACCGTCCTTCCTTGCCAAGGTGGTTTCTGCCAGGCTGGTTTTTGTCTGTCACCATAATGCAGTGTTAACACCACCATGCATGGTGCAGAGCCTTATACAGGTATATTACCCTGACTAGCAGAAACCCCTAATCCACCAAATTTGAATGAAACCTGAAATAGGCGAGAGGGGACATGCAGAGATGTAGCAGCAAGCAGATAAGCAGATTCAAAAGGTTTACTGCAAGGAAGCTGAACAGTATGCAAAACCAACCGCTCTCAGTCCAAACTACAGTCCCCACGGCAGGTACTACTGGCATCAGAACAGCGACATTAAAACCAACCGCACAAAATATGCTCACAAGCACAATCTATTAAGTGGTAAAGACAAGGTTAGTCAGTCTAATCTCAAATTCCTTACTTTTTAAAACTGCTTCCACACATATCAAATACAGTATAACCATGCTGAAATTCTTTTTTTAAACATTCTATTTTTATGTGTGTGCACACATACTCACAGAAGCCAGAATAAGGTGTCAAATCCCCTGTAGCTGGAGTTACAGGCGCTGTGAGCTACCAAACATGGGTTCTGGGAATTGAACCTGGGTCCTCTGGAATTACAGCAAGTGCTCTAAACTACTGAACCATCTTTCCAGACATAATATACTGAAATTTTCTCAGGTAAAACTAGACTAGTAACAAGCTCAAAGTTACTAAGATGACTGGTTAACTGTGAGGATATTAACATCTTTTACAATAATCACCTAGGAAACTCTAAAGCTTGCCAAACAACTTTAAGATGATAAAAAAATTTTAAAGGAAGCCTTTTGAACTCCAACCTGTATGTTTAACATGTTCCCAGGGCAGGTTTCTTGTTTTGCCACAAAGGAGAACAAGGGTCCAATGGGAGAGCCCACAGGGTAAAGGTACCTGATGACCTGAGCCTGATCCCCAGAACCAATGTGGTAGAGAGAGAAGACTCCCAAATGTCGCTCTCTCATCTTCTACAGCTCAGTATCTTTGAGTACAAAACAAGGTAGTTTACTTTATCTCTCATCATACCAAAAAAAAAATCTCAAACCGTATCAGAGACTTTGATGTCACAACTACACTTACAATGCTTAAAGAAAATATCAAAACATCTCTATGATATTGGGTTAGTAAAGATGTCTTAGGTATATCTACACCAAAAACAAAATCAATATAAAAAGAATCTTCCTTAAAATGTAAAATCTTTAGCCAGGCTCAGGCCTATAATCCTAACCCTCTGGAGGCAGAGGCAGGAGGATCACCTCAAGTTTTAGGACAGCCTGATCTACATAGGCAAGTTCCAGGTCAGTCAGAACTACATAGCTAGACCCTGTCTCAAAATAAATTAATAATAATAAAAAAAAAAAGAATCAAAATTTCTAGAGCCAGGCATGTTAGCATACCTTTCATCCCAGCACTTGGGAAGCAGAGGCAAGATCTCTGTAAATTCCAGGCCAGCCTGGCCTATATAGGGAGTTCCAGGACAGCCAGAGCTACATGGTAAGACCTTGTCTGGGGAGGTCGGGGGGGGGGGGGGGGGAAGAAAAGTGAAAATGGAGGGAGGGAGGCAGGGAAATCAAGAAGGGAAGGAGGAAGGGAGGGAGGGAAGAAAAACAAAACTGCCACCAATTGTGGCTAGCCTGGGCTCCAGAGCCTTACCTCAACAAAATACCAAAGTGGAACCCAAGTAAGAGAATTCACGGTGAGTATGTGAAAGTCTAACAAGCAAGCACATAAAACAATCCTCACCACCATTAGTCCTCGGAGAAATGGAGTAAGATACCAATTCACACCCACTACAACAACGATAACCATGGAGGCAGGGCTAGCCATGTACTTCAGCAGCAAAGCACACGGTTAGCAAGCGTGAGGCCCTGGTGCTCCCCGAACATACATCCACACATACAAAAGACCAGCTGCAGACTGCTGGGTTGTAGAGAAATGGGAATTCTCACGCAAAGCAGTAGACTGTAAAATGGTGCAAGCAGTCTCAAAGACGTTTGGTAGTTTACAGACAGAAGTTGATCTTACTATGTGACCTTGCAATTCTACTCCTGGGTTTACAAGGAAAATAAAACACTGCCCAGTAAGACTTGATATGAATACAAATAGGCTTATTCCAAACAGCCAAGGAGCAGAGACAATCCAATATCCATCAAGTGCTGTGCAACTAAAAGGAACCGTGTGTAACTGTTACTGCGTGCTAGGTTGAACCTCAGTAGGTATGCAAAGTAAGAGATGACAACGACCAAGGAGCGCACAGTATATGATTACCCCTATATGAAATGTCCAGAGGGAAAATCTATACCAGCAGAAAGTAAGGTTCTAGCTGCCTGGGGCTGGGGTGGAGCAGGGAGTTACTTACTGCAAATGGCCGTGAAGCATCGTTGTGGAATGAGAGAAATGTTCTAAAACTGGATTGTGGTGATGACTGAACAACTCTGTAAATTCAGTAAAATATTACTGAACTGTACACTTCAATCAGGTTATTTTATGGAGTATAAATTATACATTCACAAACTTTTAAAAATAGTGTGTGATGTGACAGAAGCCAAACACCAAAGGTCACGTTATTATAGGATCCTATTTAAGTAAAATGTCCAGAAAAGGCAAACCAATAGGCAATGATAAATGTGTGGTTGCCTGGGACTGGGAGCAGGAAGCACGAAAGAATCTCATTAGGAGGACGGAAATAATCTAAAGCTGGATGATGCGGTGGTCACACAGTAAACACACTAAAAGGAAAAATCACATGATGACTGAAACTCATGGTCAAAAATTTAGTTTTATTTTTCATTCATGTGTACATTCAAAATGTATCCAAAATGGCAAGAGTGTCCAGGTGCCTGAGGCCAGGGGCAGCCATCAGATCTCCCGGGGCTTCTACCACAGGCGGCTGGGAGCCGCCCGATACTAGTGCTAGGAACCAAACTCAGGTCCTCCTGAGGAGTAGTAGGTGCTCCTAACGTCTAAGCCTTCTCTCCAGCTGGCAGGTTATTGTGTAACCTGTGACAAACCATGGACCACTGTGAGGCTGGTGTGAGAATCCACGCTCAGAACTACCAGGCCGCCTTTGCACCGCCCACTTGGGCATCCTGTTCTATAGTTACCACTGGGCACAATTAGTGTCACTAAATCTCCACAGCCCTTGCAGCTCTCAGGGTTTGTCGCTGACGAGCAAAAGCATCAGGAATGGTAGTGATGCCCTCTGGCCCCAGGTAGGCTGTAGATAGCTGGGAGGAATGCACGCCCCACCAGAAGGAAAGAACAGTGCTACTCTTCCAGAAGACCAGAATCCCCTTTCTTTATTTTTCTGACATCACTCTGGAATCTCCCATTTAAAACCCTTCCTTCCTTATGAAATTAAGACCCCAAGAAACAACCAATCAAGAGAGTCTTTACAAAAACAGAGATGTACCTAGCTCAACCAATCCATGTCAAAGACCATGCAGCAAGAACTACGCAGCGTATGCATATGAAGTTTTCTTACACAGGGGGTGGGGGTGGAGGGGTGGGGGGGTTAAGCTTCTCCAAGCTTCTCCTTCCTCCACTAGGGTCCCAGGAGAGAAACTCAGATCATCAGACTTGGCAGATAAAAAGCTTCAAGCTGAAATGTAAAGAAATGGCAGCAGCCTCAGCTACACAGCAAATTTGATGCCAAGTTGAGCAACCTGAGACCTGCCTTTAAAAAAAATTGAGGGGCTGGGGAGATAGCTCAGTGTTAAAGTGTTTGCTGAGCAAGCATTAACAACCTCAGTTTGGATCCCCAGCACCCATGTGAAGTGTGAGGCCCAGGGACCCTGAAATTGAAATTCAAGTGTGGAGAGGCAGAGGCAGGAGGACTCTGGAGTCTACTAACCAGTCAGCCTGGCCAAAGGGTGAGTTCTGGATCAACTAATGAGACTGATCAAAAAGAATGGGAAAAGCTAGTCCTTACACGAGCACATAAACCTACACAGACCTATACAAAGCACACACACACAGAGACCTACAAAGAAATTTGGTGGCTTTTTGGTTTTGTTCTTCTTAACACAAATAGTGAAATAAACACTGGCGTCTTTAAGGAAGCCCTTGGATTTTCTGCTGGTCTCTACTGTAAAACTAATTTTACGTCAGGATGCTATCACTGTAGACAGACTTCTTCCAACATTCAGGGGTCTGCTCTGTCGGCTGATTAAGCCATTGTTTTACTAAAGCATCCCCTTCAATTTCTATGGCCACTGCATCACTGCGGTGCTACAAATCCTCCCTCATCCCTGGCCCTGATGCCTCAAGCACTATGCAGCTCTGGGAGTGACAGTCCATGTTTGGTGTCCACCAACTGGTATTCTCAGACCCTATTCAGCGCCACTTCACACATAATAACCAGATTTACAGAGCGAGCCATGGTCCCTGGTTGAAGCCCTCCAAGGACATCTTGAAACTCCAAATCTTTACCATAGCTTCAAAGGTCCCTGAGATCAATGCGTGCCCTTTTTCTGGTCTCTAAACTTATCAAGCACTTTCTCTCTCCTCAGTCTACATATTTTCTTACTCCTCAGTGGAAGGGGAAAAGCCATCTTCCTCGGACTCACTTCAGGGCTCAACTTACAAGTCTTTACTTCAGAAAGACAATTTTCCTTAAAATCACGTAACTTGTCCAAATCATTCCTTATTAAACAACTTGCTCATTTCCTTCCGGCCACCTACCCGTTACCGCTTTTTTCATTCTTTCTATGTAGTTGGCGTCTGCATCCTCGACCAGAGAAGTCAGTTGTAAGGAGCCAGAGGCGGGTCTAACCTGCTCAGCACCGGGGAGCTGCAGCTTCCCTCGGCCTCACTCCTGCGACCTAGTGCATCGTTGCGTGGATGCAGGGATGGACTCAAGTGCACATAGCGCACAATCCCAGAGCCACACGGCTCTGCCCACGAACCCCAGTGCCGCCTGGACCAGGCCTGCCACCCATCCACATGGCTCTTCTGCACAGGACGCATCTGTTTCTGGTACGCTTCTCCCTCCGGAGGGAGCCCCACCCTAGGCGCACACCTCGCACCAGTGCCCAGCAAGTCTCCGGCCCAGAACCCCTGCGCGTTGCCCCTCGGCTCTCACCGATCACCTCCTGCAGCTCATAGTCGTCCCTGTTGATGGACCAGGGCAGGGCGCTCGAGTCCTCGGACATGACGGCTGCAGCGCCTGGCTCCGTGCTCCTCACGCTCGGGGCTCTCGGGTCACCTCGCCGCGCGCCTCCCCACGCCCAGCCGCCGCCCCCAACCCGCCGCTTGGCCCAGCCTTGGGGCGCACAACGCCGGGGCGCGCGGGTCAAGCGCGGCCCCGAGGCGGGGACGCGCGTCTGCGGCCGACCTCGCTTCCTGCAGTTCCGAGTCCCGCAGTCCCCCGCCCAGCCCACGAGCCGGCCTCAGCCTCCGCGGCACCGCGAAACAAGCTTCTCCCCGGCCCTGCCCCTCCGTCCCGCCCTCCACCCGAACCCCAAGGACCGGCCAAACTTTCCCTTCTCCCTCCACCTGCCGACACGCAGCGCGCTGACGTCACCACGCCAGGGAAGCCTGGCCGCGGCCCGCCGCCTCCGGCCGCCATCTTGAGTGTGGCTGGACAAGAGGCGAGAGAGAAGGGAGCTGGAGAGAGTGGAAGTCGATAGTTAAAGGGAAGAAAATACCCGTGTAGGAGTTCACTGAGGGCGTCTGAAAGCCCAAAAGAGCAAACTGCCTCAGAACGAGGAGCCACACCAAGCATGGCGGCCAATGAGTGCCAAACTGAGGGAGCGGAGCTTCCTCTAGCGGCTGAGGGAGGGGCGTTGCCGTCTCTTCTTTGCATTCATTGGTTAGTTTGAGGGAGCATGCGAACGGCAATTGGGGCGTGTGGACATCAGTCATACGTTACTCCCGCCTCCGGGAACTTGACTCGTCGTTCCTCCGGAGCGCCAAAACCTTTCAGGACCCTGTTCGCTGAGGAGACGTCACGGTGGTCACACCCTCGCGACGTGCAAACCGCGCCCCGGAGTGTGGAGAAGCCGGAGGGAGCGGCCGGGTGGGGTGCGCAGACGACTGCCAACTAGTATAAAAGGTCTTGCGAGCTCTCGAGTAGAGCCGGAAGCTCGGCCTGAGATGACAGGTTTTTTTTCTAAGGCGGAAGTACTCAGCGCCTCCTGGATCCGGGCGGGAGCGGGTTCTGTCTTTTCTCAGCTTCGGGTCCAAAGAGCCAATTAGCACCTGCCTCGGGGACCGAGGTTAGTTGGCTCTGCCCAGACAGCGCCTTGACTGTTCAGTGAGATTTCTGTCACGCAACTTGGGGGTCATCTCAAGGCCCCGGCTCTGGCTGGCTTTTGTCATCCTCACCGAAAGAAGTTCCGTTTTCTTGGCCTTAGAAGGATCGCACTTTGGTGAAACAAAACTTAAAAAACATCAACCTGGACTAGGTCGCTGCGGAGAAAGTGTGTTCAGCTGAACACCTCTCAGTGCAGGCCCTGCGAAGCAATACTGCTGAGCTCTCCAGTGGGAAAGCCATGAACACATCTCAGGAAGAAGTGCCATTTAGGCCAGACCTTACAGGGCTAAGGTGCTTTCAACAAACAGCAAATGGGAGGACAGAATATTTTGGTCCTGGCAAAGGTGCAAGGTCTTGCTGTAGACATTTGTTTCAGCCACTACTCATGCGTGACACATTTACTGCATGTGATACCTTTTTCTTGCTGAAAGGAGAAGAGTAAAAGCAACATCGAGAGGAAGTGGGGAAAGATTGGAATTCCCGAGGTGTGTACAATAGAAAGAAAGACCAATAAGCCAAAAATAATCTGGAATTGTTGGGCTGTGTGGACCAAGGACCGACTTTACAATTTTCTTTCATTACCTTTTGAAATTAGTATAGTTTAGAATCTATAACTGCCTCCTCTTCCCTTCCCCCAAGAAAAGGAACTACCAGTTTCACAGTGAAATTTCAAGATACTGGTCTCAATCATTGTTAGATAACACTACAGTACATTAATTAATGTGTTCTTGATTTACCTCCTCATACATGTACCCTAGTGGATTAGTAGAGCAAGAACCTCCTCTGTACATCTGGTCATTTTGTTTCCCCTGCCCCTGACTTGCTATGGCCTAATAGAGGTTAAAATACCATGGTTTTAATGAGCAAGGAAGCCAGGAATTGGGTATTTGAGGCCATAAGCCCAAGCTTCAGCCTTTAGAGTATCTTGCATGTGAGCACTGTCACAACAGTGATCAGGGACTTAGTCCCCCCCACCTTTTTTTTTGGTCTGGAGTGTGGAGTTTTTGTAGTAAACAATAGAGAGCATATAAGTTAATAGGTAATTGTAAATCCTAAAGCACCGTACAGGAAAGGTGTACTATGATAGCAAATAGTTAGGGAATCAGTAAAGTGTGCTTTAAATAGGAAGTTTTAAGCATTTTTTAAACTATTAATAAAATTATGGTTTTCTTTATGCTTGTGACTCCCTTGATAATCATTTAGAGGAAGAGAGGAAAGGAAATGTGGAATAGTTCTGGACCCTGATCCTTAGGTCAAAATATTCACCACATCCCACCCTGCTTTCTTGAGAGTATGGCATATTTTTCCCATATTCTCAAAGGCATTCCTGTGTTGGATTTTATCCCTACCTCCCAAACCATGCTCTGAGACTGGTATTTGAGTGCAAATTTATTTAGGGGGCGACCTGAAGAGGCTCTCTAAAGAATGGAAGAGTTGAAGGAAGGGAAGGGTAATTGTTGATGGATACATTAATGAGGGCTTAGTGTGTGGGTGATGGGCTTCATTCTGCTGAGTGTAACCTAAAAAAAACAACAACAACAACACAGCCAGACCGTGGTGGCACATGTCTCTAATCCCAGCACTCAGGAGAGAGAGGCAGGCAGATCTCTTGGGTTCCAGGCCTAGCATGGTCTACAGAGCTAGTTCCAGGACAACCAGTGCTACACAGAGAAATCCTGTCTAGGGGAAGAAGAAAGAAAGGAAGCAAGTAAGCAAGCAATAAAACAAATGACAGAACACATCTCAAAATTGTTGAATTAAGAGACCAGAGATGCCGGGCGGTGGTGGCGCACGCCTTTAATCCCAGCACTTGGGAGGCAGAGACAGGTGGATTTCTGAGATCGAGGCCAGCCTGGTATACAGAGTGAGTTCCAGGACGACCAAGGCTATACAGAGAAACCCTGTCTCGAAAAACCAAAAAAAGAAAAAAAGAAAAGAGACCAGAGACAAGGAAGGGGCTGAGAGTGTGACTGATGGTAGAGTTAATAGCATAGCATTCATGAAGGCCAATCCTCAGGACCACAAGAGAGGAAGGGAAAGAAAGGTGAGATATTAACCAGGAATATCTTTGCCCTTACAGTGTTAATTCTCCCACACTTCTCCACAGCTCAGTGCCTGGAAGAGCATGCTTGTGGGGTCAGAGAACACACAGGCAGCCAGAGATGAGTTCCATATACCAAGACTCTCAGAAGACAAACTCTGCAACAGGCCAAAGGACGTGCCCTAACACTATCTACCCCTGGACTGAGAAACTGCATGTGAAAGAATATTCACGCTTCCTCACTTAAGCTGCTGCTTGCCCTGAGTTTTGCCATTAGCACCTACAGAACGGAGAGGGAAAGACAGATTCCAAGACCAATGTCTTGGGTAATCAGCACGTAGTTATGTAATTATAGGAATTCAAGGTTTATGGGCTTTTTAAGTAAAACTGCCTTTGAAGTCTAGAAATTAGTGGGCAACCCCATGAGGAATCTGAATTTTTTTTTTTTTTCTCCTTCCTGGCAGTACCAGGGATTGAACCTAGGATGTCACAGATCCTGGGTAAGCACAGAACCACTGAGCTACAGCCCCACTCCTATGAATATATTTTCTTAAAGCACGATATTATGTCTCTGTCATAAGCTGTTTTTCTCAATTCCCTCAGGCCAGAGGCCAATTATAGATTGGACCTATCCCTCCCATAGAGTCCTTATTACATGTCACATGCAATGTGATGTCATTCCTTCTGACGAGAAGAGACAATAACCATACCCCACTCTGGTGTGCTCTCTGCTTTATGTTTGACATAACACCCTGTAGAAGAACATGTTAGGTCAGAGTGTTGATGAGCCACATGAACTGATTGTGGAGGAATATACATAAGCTAGGGATCTGGAGCCCAGTGAGGGACTGCCATCTCAGTGAATCCAGATCACAAATGCCCCACAGTGACAGACACTTAGGACCTGCAGGGTAGGTGTAAAGAGCTGTAGGGGAGACATAATGAGTCCATCCCCTCAGTGGAGTCTCAGCATCAAACTGGGCTCTGAGCTAGAGAGGAGTGCCAGGTTCTTCCAACCTTGCACCACAGCAGCTTAATTAGTTCAGGCTAATTGAACACAAAGTGGGAAATACTTGGTTGAGGTAGCCAGTTCCTGGGTGCCATCGGCGTTGCAAACAGTACCTGTTACAGGCTGAGTAGGCCTTAAAGCCTACTTACTTTACTCCTCCCTCTGCGCCCCTCCTAGTTCAGGAAGTCATTCTCCTGTAACCTATATTCACTGTGCTCAAAACAAACTATAAACCTACTTCAAAGCTGGGCATGGTAACAGATTCTTGTAATCCCAAAATGTGAGAAGTGGAGGCAAGAGAGCAAGGTCACCCTCAGCTATATAACTGAATGCATGGTCAACCTGGCCTACAGGAGACCATCTCAATAGATAATAAATCAAACCTCATTATGATGGTTTTTGTGGTATCATTCCCATGGCCTCTGCTTCTGTTCCTGCCCCCCAGATTTTTGTCTTGAGTTCCTGCATTGACTTCCCTCCATGAAAAGTTACTCTGTAAGACAAATAATCCATCTCCTCTTTAAGTTGCTTTTTGACCATTTTTAATCACAGCAACATATAGCAAGTTCCAGGACAGGATGGGCTGGGCTGGGCTGGGCTGGGCTGCTTGAGACACTGGCTTTAAATATATATACATTTAAATATATATATGTGTGTGTGTAACTAAAATAGATATTCCACCTTTCTCCAGATAAACAATTTCAAACGAGAGAACATTACATGCTTGCCAAAATGAAGGACAACAGAAACCCATCCTCAGCTGATTGGGATGTGAGTTGATGGAAGACCTCTGAAAAAGTTTGATTATCTTGGAAAGTAAAAACCATGCTTCTGCTCTGAGCCCCAAACTCCACCGTACAGTCTACAGCCAAGATAAACTCTTGTGCATGTATTTTAAGCAACATATCCAAGAATACCTACAGCAACATTTTAAAGAATGAGGAAGTAAGGAAACTGTACAAGTAAACTATGAAACTCTTAAGATAATTGGTAGTGTATAGCTGCAGAAATGTACTACAGCCATATAAAAATAGCTCAAAGGACTCTCAACGAAGGTAGAAACAAAGTAAGAGCACCATCAGACAGACAAACAGAGGAACCCAGGCATGGTGGCACAGCCCTTGTCTCAGTGTTCCTATTGCTGGGACAAAGCACTATGACCAAAAAACAAGTTTGGGAGGGAAGGGTTTATTTGGCTTACACTTGGACATCACTGTTCATCACTGAAAGAAGTCAGGGCAGGATCCTGGAGGCAGGAACTGATGCAGAGGTCATAGAGGGATGCTGCTCACTGGCTTGCTTCCCCAGGCTTGCTTTCCCTAGGCTTGCTTTCCCTGGGTTGCTCAGCCTGCTTCCTTATAGAACCCAGGACTACCAGCCTAGAGATGGCACCACCCACAATAGGCTGGGCCCTCCCCCACTGATCACTAATAGGAAAAAATGCCCTACAGCTGGATCTCAACTAAGGCTCCTTCCTCTCTGTTGACTCTAGCTTGTGTCAGGTTGACATAAAACCAACTGGTACAGCCCTCTAATCCCTACACAGGGGCAGGAAAATCAGAAGTTCAAAGTTCTTGGCTACACAGCAAGTTTAAGGTTTGACTTACACAAGAAACACTTATATAAAATAAAACAAAATGGGAAAGCCACTGAGATCCTTGGGGGCCTTCCTTCTAGGTCCCTGAGATCCTTGGAGCCTTCCTTCTAGATCTAGGTCCTGTGATCCATGGGGCCTTCCTTCTAGGTTCCTGAGATCCTTGGGGACCTTCCTTCTAGGTCCTGTGACCCATGGAGCCTTCCTTCTAGTCCTTATCCAGCCCCTTCTCTTCTCAGAGCCTTCACATTTTCTCATCCCTCTGTAGGGAGCTGTGAGGGGATCTTCTCTAAACTCTTCAGACTCACTTCAGGGCTCAAGTCCCATGACTTCACCTCAGAAAAACAACTGTCCTTAAGATTAAGCTAACTTTTCCATATTGCTCCTTCTGGGAACATCTCGCTCATTTCCTTCCTAACCCACCGAAATCTATCCTTTCATTCCTTTTTCTTAAGACTCAGTTATTTTATATGTTTGAGTATCTGAAAGCCTGCTGTATGTATGTGCACCATGTGTATGCCCACAGAGGCCATAAGAGGGGATTGAACTCCCTAGAACTGGAGTTATGGATGGTTAGGCCACCATGTGTATGCTGGAAATCAAATCTGGATCCTCCACAAGAACAGTTGTGCTCTAGACCACTGAGCCATCCCTCCAGTCCCCTTTTTTTCATTGCTTCTGACTAAATGTTCACCTCGTTAACCATAGAAATCTATGTTGTGATGCTACCATGATCTCTTTCCCTGGCATTGTGATCTCTTTGTAAATGGACCTAACAGCAAATACTAGCACATCTGAGGATGAGGCCAACTGATGTCTCCAGGTAGAGTCGTCCAACTTACTCTCCTGATGCCTGAGAGTCTTCCCCAAGAAATGCCATTGAATGAGCATTTATGTGGGACACTGTGAACAATCCATTTATAGACCTTTCCCCCTTGCCCTCCTTGTCATCAGTCTGTTCTTTTTGAATCCCTGACCAGCTGACATACCCATCAATTACTACCCATAAGTAAATCTGACCTAGACTGTGAGTTGTAAAACCGTGCCAGGAAGTTTGGTAAGGTACAGCAGATTGAGACCCAGAGACTTGGTGGGCACACACCTGAGGTTAGGCGACTCCCAGGGCCCTGCCAGACTCCTGACTTAGGACACACCGAGTCTCCAGGGCTCAACCTGCTCTATTTTACCAAACTTCCTGGTATGGTTTTACATCCCACACTGGACCTCCACCTGCAGCAATGCTGTCCACCAAAGTCAGCCTTCCACTACCGGCTTCTCAAGCCACTCCATAGGAGGTTACATGCAAGAGCTGTCAGATTCTTCTCTGAATGAAACCTGTGCTTCCTTCTCCTCCACTAACTGATGAAGCATGCTCCTTTAAAGGCACGGGTGGAGACGTAGGCAGTGGAATTGTGGGTAAGACTTCCTTGTGCCTTTGGATAAGCTCAGCACATAACACTTTCATTGCACAATGGGAGCCTGAGGTGCCAGTCCGACTTGATGGGTCAGTGTAGCAGGTAGCTCCTGGTGCTGGTGCTCAGATTGGCCGGCTTACCTACCACCTGTACCGTCAGAGTGGATAACTTGAGAAAAGTTTGGTAAGGGAGCTGTTTGCCAAGGATAGGCAGGACAAAGGAAGACCGAAGGACGAGTGTAACCCCTCCAAGCTGGCTGCTCTGGAGAAACCGCAAATGATCCCGGGATAAAGACTTCTAGAAGCAGGGGGGCGGGTACTGGAGAAGCACCTCAAGTGTGGCCTTTGATAAAGACCAGTCATCAGTAGTCCCCTGATAGGAGAGCCAAGGGTTATATAAATGCCCCTGCCTTCTCCTCCTACATTTGAATCCGCCAGTGCTGACCCATCAGCAAACCAGAGAATCAGGGGGCCCACAGTCCTCCAAGGTCCGTCAGTATCTTGAGACTTAGAGCCCAGTGGAAGAGAAAGAGATACAGAGAAAATGCATGATTTGCATACTGCCTAGACATATTTAAACAAACAGAGCATTTGCTGGTTTTCATGTCTGAAAACTCAAGCAGCAGGGCTTGACACAGGGCTCCCAAGTGCTGCCACTAGCTCACCTCCATTTTACACGTCTGTGCTCCGAGGCCCCAGAACTCAGCCTTTTGAGCTCAGCACCCTGGAATCTTCCAGAGGTTTCATTGACCCTGGTTAGGGCATATGACTCTGCCAAATCGTGGACTCAGAAGGGAGCTAGTGTTGAGGGAAGTCATAATACACAGCCTGAAGAAGAATGTTGTCGCTGATGTATGGGTCAGAGCTTCTCAACCTGGAATCACTGAGAAGCCTACTGCATTACTTATTTTTCTCAATGTGGTGGTTTGAATATGCTTGGCCCAGGGGGCGGCACTATTAGGAGGTGTGGCCTTGTTGGAGGAAGCGTGTCATTGTGAGCATGGGCTTTAAGATCCTCATCCTAGCTGCGGGGAAGTCAGACTTCTCCTAGCGGCCTTCAGATGAAGAAGATGCAGAACTCTCAGCTCCTCCAGCACCCACCTTGATGATAATGGACTGAACCTCTGAACCTGTAAGCCAGCCCCAATTAAATGTTGTCCTTATGGTTGCCTTGGTCATGGTGTCTGTTCACAGCAGTAAAACCCTAAGACACTCAGTGATGTGATAAAAATCTGTGAAGAAAAAAAAAGCAACTTGAAAAAAGGAAATCCCCTCTCTCTTCACTCATACTGATAGCCAAGAATGAGCACAGACCCTCAAGAATGCTGGTCAGATGTTGAGGATAGCATCCCATGACAGGGACTGCCCACAGCAGACCAGGATGGAGACATCTCAGTAGCCCGCTGCAGCTCTTTGTAAAAGGCAGTTGTTCCCATTTTTCCCTGGACAACAGTTGTATAGATTTCTTTTGTGCATGACTGCTTTTCAGTTGGCCTTGGTGTGCATATTTATTCTATTATACCTGTCTTTCCGATCTCTTTTTCCTTCTGCTCTGGTGAATTCTGTGAAACTAGATGTTCCTTGATGTAATGATTCTTAAACAATTAAAAATTGAAGCATAGAAGCACAGCACAGTCCAAATGGCCCAGTGCATGCTGTGTGTCCTCATCTTGGAAACAATGCAGTAACTGCACAATGGTAGTTCCAGATTAACGTTTGACTTGCAAAGAAAGTTTGAAGAAATTATTAGAAAATTAAACCAGGCAGTAGTGGCGCACGCCTTTAATCCCAGCACTCGGGAGGCAGAGGCAGGCGGATTTCTGAGTTTGAGGCCAGCCTGGTCTACAAAGTGAGTTCCAGGACAACCAGGGCTATACAGAGAAACCCTGTCTCAAAAAACCAAAAAAAAAAAAAAAGAAAGAAAGAGAGAGAGAGAGAAAGAAAGAAAGAAAGAAAGAAAGAAAGAAAGAAAGAAAGAAAGAAAGAAAGAAAGAAAATTAAATAGAGCCAACAGTTGGGACCCCCAAGAAAGGAAAAACCTTGAAGTTATGAAGTAAGTTTTGCACAACATTGGAGAGTGGTTCCTGGATATACAAGTATAGACTACATAAGATCATATACGAGTAAAACTAAGTCAAAACACTGGGACTCTTAGGAGAGTCGTTGTGTGCGATATACAGAAGCAGAAAGCTAGCGGAACTCCTGAGGTAAGGGTTAACTTGATTCTTTCTGGCCACTTCCTGGCAGCTTTGCCCGTGTCATTTATCATTAGAAAATGCAAGTAGCTGACTTTGGAGCTCTGAAGTATATAAGTCAAAAGTTAAAGTTTAAATAATGATAAGTTTGCAATTATTATTATTTTGGCTACAGGCCTGGGAATAGGGGAAGCTTGAAACTTTGGGGAACAATTGTAATTCTTAATTCTTTGTGGGATGTGGTTATTCTTTTGAATTTGATTTGGCAATGATTACACAATGTCTTTTTTTTTCTACCTGCTTTTGGAGTATCAATAAAAGACTGGGGCCCGGGGCTGGAGAGATGGCTCAGCGGTTAAGAGCATCGACTGCTCTTCTGAAGGTCCTGAGTTCAAATCCCAGCAACCACATGGTGGCTCACAACCATCCATAATGAGATCTGACACCCTCTTCTGGTGTGTCTGAAGACAGCTACAGTGTACTTACATATAATAATAATAAATAAATCTTAAAAAAAAAAAAAAAAAAGACTGGGGCCCAGTTAAATGTGAGAGAGCGAGTGGAGAGAGGATGAGGTGTGCATGAGGTGCATGAGAGTGGGGTGTGTGTGCGAGAGAGAGAGTGTGAGGAGAAAAGTGTGTGTGAGAGTGCAAGGCGTACATGTGGTGTGTGAGGGGTGTGTGTGTGCGTGAGTGAGAGTGAAAGGGGAACACACAGTAGGAGTGTGGGAGTTCAAGAAAAGCACACAGTAGGAGTGTGGGAGTTCAAGAAAAGAAAAGCACACAGGAGAAAAGCAGAGTGCACAGGAGACTGCAGGGTGTGTGCAGCCTCGAGCTGAGAGAGAGAGAGAGAGAGAGAGAGAGAGAGAGAGAGAGAGAGAGAGAGAGAAGCAGGAGCAGCTTTAAGCCTTGAAAAAATGCCTGTCAGTTTGTACCCAAAAAGTAGTCTGTGTCTGTTATGACCTTCCAGACATCCCTGCTTCCAGGTGAGAACTCCGATCCCGTGTCGAGGCTGGACCCCAACACCTAAGGACTCTCAGGTACTGGAATTCTGGGCTGGAACGTCGGCTCAGTGGTTAAGAGCACTTGTTGCTCTTGGAGAGGACCCACTTCGGTTTCCAGAACCCACAACCTTTGGCAGCTGACGACCATTTATAACTCAAGTTCCAAGGGTTTCAACACCCTCTTCTGACCTCTGTAGACAACAGGCATGCATGTGGTACACACGCAAACATGCAGACAAAACACTCATATACATAAAATAAAAAGTCTTTTAAGAGATTAAGAAGCGCTGGCATCCTGATAAATTATCTTTCCAGTACCTCCTCCCAACAAAGAGAGGCCTCATATCTCACAGGGGAGGTGATGTTGATGCTACTGGCTCAGGGGTCAGCAGCTGGGTTTCAAAGTAGGTCAGTCTAGTGGAAACCCTCCACATGTAGCAACTGAGCACTTGAAATGGGGCTGCTCAAACCCGAGATGTGCAACAAGCCTGGGTACGCTAGAACGAGGCCAGCGAGGTATGATCCAAGGAAAGAGGAAGTGTGGGGACCACAGAGCGGCGGCCAGCTCACCACCACTTCCGTTCTCATCCTTCAAGCAGCTTCCTGAACGCAGATGCAACAACCCTGTTTTTTTGTTTGTTTGTTTGTTTTGGTGTTTTCAAGACAGGGTTTCTCTGTATATCCCTGGCTGTTCTGGAACTTACTCTGTAGACCAGGCTGGCCTCGAACTCAGAAATCCACTTGCCTCTGCCTCCCAAGTGCTGGGATTAAAGGCGTGCACCACCACTGCCCAGCGAATAATTTTTATTATAAATTTCATATACAGAAGTACAAAGTACAAACATGAGCCTTTCTCTCTATTGACATTCTCATAAAACCTATAAAACAGGTGAGGGAGACACTTTCCCCAGGCTGCTTTAAAATGCCCAATATCAAGCACTGAAATGCCATGAGATCGTGCAAAGAGGCCTCCATTCCTCCCCCAGACACTGAGGGAGACCCATTTTCTTTGGGACTCAGGACCCTGGCCTGTGTCCCGAGAGGGACTATGACATTGTCTCTCTGATAGAGAACCTGAGAGGAATATATGCAAACTGCACTGCTGGGTAGAAAACAGCTGAGCCTGCAGCTGGTTTGTGAGGTGAAGCCAAACAGCTTCTCCTTTTTTATCTTCAGTTTGCTAAAGGCCCAAATGCTATCACATCTGGGGCCTTTCTAAACTTTGCTTTCAATGACTGGAGAAAAGAGGGGAGAAATCACCAGTGCCCTCATCTTTTTCTTCTTTTTGGGGGTTGGGGGTGGGGATAGGCTCTCATGTAGCCCAGGCTGACCTTAAACTTGATGTGTAGCCAAGGATAACCTTGAACTCCTGATTCTCCTGTCTCTACCTCCCAAATGTGGGAATATAGGCACATGCCACTGCCTGAAGCAAAGGCACCCATTTTTGTCCAGGGAGATGGCCAGGCCCCCTTGATGGTAGAACTGTTCTACTCAGCTATTCTTGGGAGCTGTCCCAAAAGAAACGCATGTATGTAGATGCCTGTGTGTGCGAGGGAGCATGTGTGTACTTACACGTTTCCACATGAACAAGACTATCTGGGGTCACATGCCTCCGGCCACTGGGGGTAGAATGTTTTTGTATTTGCTGCTTGTTAACGAAGCAAGTAATCGAGGTACAGAAAGTTGGTAGAAAGCCTTCGTGTTGGTGAGCCAGGGAGGAAGCTTCCCTGATGACACTGCCCTTGTGGTCCTGGCGACCCAGCTCGAAAGCGATAGGCATGTCAGAGGACAGGATCCCACCTCAAGCAAGGCAAAACTGAGAAGCGTGCACAGGCATGGGTGGGTGGGAGTGAAAGGCGGTCCCAGTTGCTCAGACCAGTCTCCACTGAACATGGGCTAAGCCTGAGCAAAGTCAAAGATGCAGAGAGGACAACATCAGAGAATCCAGCTCCAAGTGAATCAGCTCACTTCCCCTCTGCCCTGTAGAAGGAGGAAAGGAGTTAAGGTGGACAGGTGGAAGCAGCTGTCCCGGCAAGCCTGTGGTCCCTTTAACAGCCAGTATGTGGTTCTTCTGCTCCCCTTCAGCCCAGACTGTGTCTGCTAGGAGAGTCAGAACAGTGCCTTGCCAATTCCCTGCCTGATCTCCATATCCTGTTTCTCAGGAGGAGACACTGAGGCCAAAGATGGCTGAGATGTAGCTCAACTAGTCTTCCACTTAGACTCATTCAGCCCAGATAAACACTGTGCCGGCTGGCAACTGGGCAAATAACAATGTCACTTGCAGTCACTGGTTCCATTAGGACTTGAGAGAAGATGTCCAGATGATGTCTGGCTACTGCAGATGTCTAGAGATGAATGGACCACAAGCTCCCCCCCCTACAATGTTGAAGGAGGCAAGCAGAAGAACACAGACAGACTGACAGATGTAGGGCTCTGAGGGCCATCTTCAGGGCAGGGATAAAGCCTTGGCAAGGCGAGTCCAGAACCAGGACTTGGTGCAAGGGTTGGTATAGTCACAGATAGTGATGAACCGTAGGATACTGGGAAAGTCCTTCTTCATCGCCTTGTATTTGATAGGGATCAGTCGCTTCTGTTGGACACCTGGAAGCCAAAGGGTGTGGTATTAGGACCAGGTCCCTGCCCTAAGGTGGGGCAGGCCTAGTCGCTAAAGCACAGCCTAATATCAGCTCTCCACCAACTAGGAACCCATGGTTCAGATCCACTACATAAAGAAGTACACGGGTACATCCTCAGAGATCTGTAGTGCTTTGGTTTTGCATTCCTGGTCTAGCATCTTAAGGCCAACCTCCTCCCTCTCTTTGACCAAAGCAGGCCTAAGCTTACCTGGAGACAGGCTGAGAGCAAACTTGGTCTGGAAGTCACATTCCTTGCTCTGTAGATAATCGTCAGAAACAACCACCACCATGCGGCGACACCTGAGGGAGAGTGGCAGAATTCAGGCAGTGTGGTGACTTCCTTCAGAGGATGGTGTTAGGAAGGACCACATTACCCAAGAGGGACAGAGCCCAGCTGGCAGGAGAGTCCTAGTGTCTGGACCTCTGGGTTTCATGCACTCACCCACCTACCCTCTTAGATGCGTAACCCACCTTTTCTCAATGAGCTCACTGGCAATGGACCAGACGCAGGTGCCCGGCAAGACATCACGGTCAGACACACACAACTTAAGCCGGTAGTCTGTCTGCTCTAGTTGCCGGATCATCTCCTGCACAAACTCAATATCATTGGGGCAGTAGCAGATGAAGGCATCGAAAAGCTCTGGCGTTTGTCCTGAGGACAGGGGACAAGGGAATCAATCAGCCTTCTGCGTGCGGAAGGCTGGACGGAGCCCAACCTGGAGTCTTCCATCAAGGGAACCTGGGCCTGCATCCATCCCAAAGTGAAGTCATACACACCTCCTTCCCAGTGAAAAGATAACTCCCTCCCAGATGAAATCCAGGTTAACTATGGTGGAGGTATGCCATCAGAGTCTCAGAACCACTCTGAGACAGGACTGCTATTATCCCCATTTCTTAGTTGGGGAAACTGAGGCTTTTGAGCGGCTTGCCCAAGGTCCCAGGTCCATTCATCTGCTTCCAATATCCATGCTCTCCGCACGCCACATGTCTGGGGCTGAGGCCCACCTACCCTACCCAGGGGAACAGTGCTGGGCCCTTACCCAGGGGGTCATCAAAGGTGGTGATGCCCCCCAGCTCCGTTGTTTGTGGGACACTGCTTTCCACTCTGGCCACCTGTAAGGGCTTCTCGGACTCCTGCTTCTGCTGATTTTTTATGTATTTCTGGCAGTCCTCCTCTGTGGAGAAGAGACAGGGTGAAGAGGATCCCCCCATGCCTCAGGCTGCTGCTGTACACACTCAGAATCCTGTCTTCATTCCTTGGGCCTACTTGGGCTCTGATCCTTCTCCAGCCACTGGTGCCATAGACGGCTCTACAAACTAACACTCCCTTTCTGACTCTCCCAGAATGGGCATCTGGGAGGGCTCCAAAGTCAGTTGGCCTCTCTGACCCTTCATTCCGCCTCCCTTTTCTAAGGCCTTAAAGAATGGTGCCAAATTGGGCATCTTGCAGGGCGCAGGGCAATCAGAACAGGGGATTGAATGTCAGAAGGGCTCAGGCACCCAGTTAGTGCTCGGTGAGGATGGTGACCCCCATCTAGCAAGGTGTACCTCACTGTGGGCTGGGGGAGGGGTGTTGTGCTGAGTGCCAGTGAGTGATGGAAGGGGCTTTAGTTCCCCACTTGTCCTGTTGATCCTGACACAACTGAGATACCCCGAGAGAAGCAGATCTTGACTACGGGTCCAACTGAAGGTCTTTGCCTAGGCTCTTTCCAGTCTTTCCCATCTCAGGGTTTTTGACCCCTCTCCCAATCCCTATGCAGTCCTGCATATTGACAGAAAATTCGACTGTCACTCTCTCCCTTTCTAGCACACCCCAGAAAAATGAAGCAAGATTACTATGCCAAGGCCAGCCTCGTCGACCCCTGGCACAAGGCCAGAAAGCATGCTTCCTCACCGATGCGGGGCCTCAGCTCCTTCAGTATATCCTCACGGTCTAACAAGGCCAGCATCTCTAGCAGCCTGCCGACCGACGCGCCAGAGCGCCCCTGCCAGGCATCCAACAAACTGCGAGTGGGATCGGGGCGCGTCTCCAGCTCTCTGATCTCCAAGTACTCGAAGCCCATCTCCTCCGCCAACAAGGTCCAGTCAGCCGCCACTGGCGTCCGCGCGTTCAAGAACAGCGAGAGGCGGCGCCTCACTCCCACGTTGAGCGCGACCAAGGGTACGGAGAACAGATAAGAGTCCAGGGACACGGATCCCACGCGGGGGCTTCCCGCAGACATGGCAAACACCCCTGGGCCCCAGTGCCGTCTGGTGCGCTCGCCTGTCGAGCTTCCTACTTCCCTTAAGGCTCCTGCCAGCCCCTCCTTCTTTCGCTTTCCGAGAAGCTCCGCCCTTTGCTAGAATCTGGAATCCCGAACCACAACATCGCAGCCTGAAACGCAACTCACTTGTGTTTCTAACCTTTGCTCACCTCCCCTCGAAGGTGCGAGAATTTATAAAAATCGCCTCTGACATCTGCCTTGGCCCACCGACCTGTCCTGGGCGATCTGGTATTGGTGGCTATGCGTGGTGAGGTGAACCAGCCTTGTCTGGGACTTGAAGGAGTTACGGCCCTGCCGTACAGTAATTTATATTCTGGTAATAGGGAGGCAAGAGACAGACTGGCTTCAGAAGTAATAACCTGAAGGCTCAGTCTATCTTTAGCCATCTGGGGTCACTTGTAGTGACTCTGCTTTTTAAAGGGGAAGTCCAGGACCTTGCCGGAAAATTGGCATCTAGGGCATCCTGTCCTCTGTTGTCTGAAACAAACAGCACTACCTTCCAGGGGTCTGCAAAAAACGCGGACTTATCATCTTACCCTTTAATGTTGGGCCTAGACCCAAAGACGATTGTTTTCGTTAATTCACTTGGTTATTCTATTTAGGTGTCAATCTCCAATACTGGGTCTCCACCCCCTCTCCCCGGGGCTTCCTAGGGGAATGTGGGCACTAATGGCACTATCCCAAACAAACGTAGAACAGGCTTAAAACATGCGGGGTATGCTGCAGTTAGAACCTGCCTGCCATTCAGCACCTTAGTAAAATCGGTTCTTCACACCAGCCGGGAACCCAAAATTACTTTGTTTCTGAGAGGGCTTCAGTGACAGCCCAACACGGTTGGGGCTGAACTAGGTCCTCGGTTCAACATTATCTCGGTTCTGGGTTTTGGGACCCGGGGCCGAGTACAGCAAATTTTGATGGGAGACCAGAGTGTCTTCCCTGGCTCGCCCAGCAGAGGGAGAAGCCATGAGCCGGGTTCCGCCTTCCACGCTGCTGCACGCTGAGCTCAAGGGGAGGGACTCCGTTGAGGCTGAGTTCATCTTAGGAAACCATAAGTTTGGGGCGCCTCCTCTCTGTGTGTCTACAAAAGGCTGTGCAAACTTAAGTTTCCTGTCTGCTTTTCTCCGGGAGGAGTAAGAGTGCGCATTGTGATTGGCCTCTGCAGGATTGGTGGGCGAGGCTTTGAGTGGACAGAGTCTTAGGACGGGCATTGGGCGGGGCTCTGGGGCAAAGGGATGGGTGGGCGGTCCTCAAGCGGACTCCCCTTAATCTAATTGGTTGTGCCTATGAGTGGGCGGGCCCTCTAAAGACCCGATCCCACCATTCTCAGTATTATTCTACTCAGGCTGTGATCCACTTTCAGGCCTCACGAGGTAGAGTGCTGGCCTGCGCCTGCGCCTGCGCCTGCCATCGTTTCTGTTTGTAAAGCTCTGCACCCAGAGCCCAGGCAAATCGGTGGGACCCAGCTCCGCGATGCATCGGATGCAGATAGTGCTGGGCCACCTGGCCGGCCGGCCCGAGTCGAGCTCCGCGCCGCAAGCCGCGCCCTGTTCCGCTGCCTTCCCGCAGGCCTCGGCCTCCGACGTGGTGGTGGTGCACGGACGGCGTACCCCCATCGGCCGCGCCAGCCGAGGCGGCTTCAAGGTGAGGCCCCTCCGGCGGACGAAGGGAGCAGAAGGCGGCCAGCGTGGGTGGGATCCTGCCCTCGGGGATCCGGTGACCGCAGAGTCCCCGGGTAGGAATGCGGGAGCTGGGCTCACTGCTGCTGCGCCTGGCCCTGCAGGACACCACCCCCGACGAGCTTCTGTCGGCCGTGTTGACCGCGGTTCTCCAGGACGTGAAGCTAAAGCCTGAGCTGCTGGGAGACATCTCCGTGGGTGAGCTCCCCTGGGGGTCCTGCACCGGCCCTTCCCCGCCCTCCTCCACGGAGCCTCCCTTTCTCACCGAGAACCTGGGTTTCACTGAGCAAGACTACGGACTCCACCGATTTAAGTGGGATGGTCGAAGGACCCTTTTACACGGTTCGCCTAAGATCATCGGAAAACAGATATCTACATTACGATACATAACAGTAGCGGAATTACAGTTCTGAAGTAGCAATGAAAAATAATTTTATGGTTGGGGACACCACAGCATGAGGAACTGTATTAAAGGGTCACAGCATTATAATAGTTGAGAACCATTGCTCTATCACCCAGAAGTTCCTGGAGACTCCAGGAGGTGGGAAAACGCGGTTCTCTACCTACACGGACATCCTGTCCCGGGATACAGGTGCAGATGGGTTCACCCCACCCTGCCCTAACCCCTGCTCTTTCCCTGAGCTCGAACATAGTGTAGGACACGGTTTTGTCCTGAGGTGCCAGCCTGTCCCTTGTCCCTGCAACGAGGCAGGGCTTGGAGGAGGACACTTGGGGAGGTGAGCAGTTGCAGACTCTCACTTCCCTCACCCCACCCCACCCCACCCCCGCTTCCCACAGCTCTTACCCTAGTCTCTTACCAAACACCCCCGCCCCCAAGCCTGTGATTTAGAGGAGCATGTCTTGACCCTCCAGCACTGGGCTGGTGGATGACAGGCTGTTGGGTAGCAGGCTCCCCATTTCCCAGGCTTTGAACTTCTATAGCTTCACAGGAACCTGGGAAAATCCTAAAGTGATCCGGAAGAAAAGATCTGGAATGTCTCCCCTCTGGAGCTCACAGCTGAACCTTAGTATGCAGACCACTACTTGGTACTGAATAAGTTTCCTATCTACAGGCAACGTACTTGAGCCAGGAGCTGGGGCTGTCATGGCACGCATTGGCCAATTTCTGAGGTAACCCTTCTACCTCTGGTGGGCATTACCCAGTCTGTAGATGACAGGTTATCAGGTTGGACACTAGATATCAAGTCAGCCAGAATCCTTGGACCCAACCTTTCTCCTACTCTGAAGAGTGTTTCCTGGCCCAGAACCAGGATACCCAGGACTTTGGGACTGGAACAAAGGTGACCAGATATTTCCCAAAGGCAGCTTGTTGTTTACTCTTTGGAAGTATGGACTCCATCCCCACATGTTAGATAAATAATCACATGACCACTTGATCAGAGCCTTTACTTCATTACCTACTTGAGCCAACTGAGAACCCCAGGCTCAGTTAGTTATCAGAAGCTTGAGGGTAGGGGTGGAGAGCAAAACCCAGAGTAGCTGGGGAAGGGGAAGCCAGGGTCCCTGGTCACCTTGGCCCTTCCAGGTGGGGAAACAGTAGTTCAGTTGCTTCCACAGGTAGATTGAAGACCCACCTCCCTTAGTCCCCCCTACCATATGGGTAAGAAATAATAGCAGCAGTAGCCAGAGTCAGAACAGGGGAAAACCTTCTGTCTAGAGACGTGGGAAGGGTCAGACTTGGCCTCCCCATCCCTCTTGTAACTTTCCAGTTCATCTCTCCCCTGCTTCTTCATTTTGACTTTACCTTCTTCCACTATAATGGCCACCGCCTATACATTCACTCTGCCTGTTCTGTCCCCATAGAGAGCTCGCTCTCTACTCACCTAGCTCTGCCAGTCCCTGCCCAGACACCTCAGAAGACTGACTGATCTCAAACATCAAATGAGTGGCCTTCTTATCCACTGGGTTGCGTTGTGCCTCCCTGTCACTAGATACGCAACCGAGAGTCTGCAGACACTCGCCCGGCTACCTTGAGATTCTAAGCTCAAGCAGGGGAAGCTTGTTTGGACCCGCTACCTTGAGATTCTAAGCTCAGGCAGGGGAAGCTTGTTTGGACCACTAGCGATCTTCCTCTCCTTTGGAAGTTTTGACAAAGAAAAGTAGACATCTCCTTTGCCCACAAAGAGACTGGCCACCAGCCCAAGAGCTAGGTCTCATGGGCAAGGCTTCAAAGTGTCTCCTCAGTTGCAAGTGGCTGTAGCGACAGGGTTTGCCTAGTAGCTGACCTCTCCTTTGCATATATCTACCCTAGTGGGGGTAAGCCAGCTGTTACCCTCTGGTCTGTACACTGCTATGGACCATAATAGACCCTGAAGACTCATTGGGCCTGCTTTCCATGAGACTGGGTCACATCCAGGGCTGGTCACACATCCAGGGCTGGCCGCACATCTGGGGCTGACCGCCATCTGCTCTCTGTTTCAGCGGCATCCCAGAGACCGTACCTTTGTCTACAGTCAACAGACAGTGTTCATCAGGACTTCAGGCAGTGGCCAACATTGCTGGTAAGTTGTGACTGCTGGGTGCCCATGAATGTACCCTGACCTTGGCCTTGACCCTCAGGACCCTAGGCAGAAAGAGTGGAGGAACACTCACTGTTGCACCCCAAGCCTTTTTTGGGTGCTTCTGGGTCTTCTGTGAGGCTTTGTTGAGTGTGCCCCAAGAACAGGGAGGGAACGGGCTGTGCTGTCCCAGGGCAGGCCCACTCCAGCCAAGGATGGTCATGAAGTGCTTTTGTTGCAGGTGGCATCAGAAATGGGTCTTATGACATTGGCATGGCCTGTGGGTAAGATTGCCTTCCTGCCGGACCTTATTAACCAATGCAATAATCAAACTAATTTTTCTCTCCTCAGTTCTGAGGGGCTGTGATTCCAGAATTCTCCCTGCCCACTAAGACAGCTGAATAGACTGGGCTTCCAGAAATGTGTCTAGGAGTGGCCCAAGCACTGGACTGCTCAGAATGGGCCAGTCTCAGCACAAGCAGGAAGGGGAATTGTTCTCTAAGGTACCCTGGGGAACTGCCAGGGCGGAACCTATAGGCAAGCATGTTGAGAAAGTACTTCATTTGAGAGTGCCCCATGGCACTTGTGTGTTCTCTAGGCTTGTAAAGAAAGGAATATCTGTTTTGGTTCTCTAAACCCAGAGACATACAGAGCGAAGCATAGTGTCTCATGCCTGTCCATCCCAGCTAGTGAGACAAGAAGCTCCTAGGTTGGAAGCCATCATTAAGCCAGGGACAGCTTTTTGTGTGTGTGTGTGTGTGTGTGTGTGTGTGTGTGTGTGTGTGTGTGTGTGTGTTTTGTTTTTGGTTTTTTTGTTGTTGTTGTTGTTGTTGTTGTTGTTTTCGAGACAGGGTTTCTCTGTGTAGGCCTGGCTGTCCTGGAACTCACTCTGTAGACCAGGCTGGCCTCGAACCCAGGGATAGCTTTTATTGTTCACCTTTTACCTCTCAGCCATTCTCTTGTCACCAGTCTGGCACTCGGGTACATCTGTGTTCTGAAGGACTAACTGATGAGTATCTATCTGTTTACCATCACCACCTAGACTGCAGTCCAGGGTGCTAGGACCTAGACTTGGGGTTGTCCGATGCTGAAAGATAGTTAAGGGAGGCCTTGGCAGACTTCGGAGCTAGCAGCTTATGGGCGGGTCCTGGCTGCCTGCACTGAGCCATCCTGACCTGTGTGCCTGTAGGAAGACAATCAAAGTCCACAAATGAGGACCATGGTGGCCAAGGGTCACAGCCAGCCTGGCCATTGCCGTTCATCGTGTTGTCACAGTGAGGGCAGCAGATGTGGTGGCTGAAAGGAAATGACTGGGGCTCCCTGAGTCCCTCAGGGAATTCTAGACCCAGTCAGCTTGAGGACCCTCATGTTGGAAACAAAACAGGTGGGTCTATAGGATGCCCACATCACGACCTGACCATCCCCTAGTTGAGGGTTATCTCGGGTCAGACTGCCTAGTTGTGGTCCAGGTTGGACATTCCCCAACTGCTCAGACGTCACTGTCCCCATCTTTATAAAGGCACACCTACTTCAGCTCTGTGAATGTTCCGAGAGGATCGGCTGGCTCCATGGGGTCTGCGTCGTGTGGTAACACTGTTTGAAGGGATCTTATGCTGTAAAAGAGTTTCAGCTAGTGCTAGAGATAGAGAAAGCTCAGTTAAGGTCATTTCCGGTTGCCTGGGAACTTTACCCCCAGCCCCCACACACTATCCGAGCCCCGGCCGACTCCCTGTCCCTTCCTCCTAGTCTGGTTCAGTCAGGTCTTTCTTTGATTGATGTTAATTTTGTGCTTGTTTTAAAGGAATGTCTCCTATCTCCCTTTGACATTGATATTACTGATAGCTTGGCCTAGCTCTGGGCATTTGTCCTGTGCTGGGGGGTGGGTACCAGAAGGCTGTGTCTGGGGACTGCCAGTTTCCTGCATCAGCACTGGGAGTGGGGTGTCTGGTAGAGTGCTGGGTCCTAAGCTCAGCTGCCTTGTAACCTCCGCCTGCCTCATGGGCCTTCTGCCCTTCTCAGACTTCCTAGAGAGCTTACCTCACCGCCCAAGGGCTCCCTGGATCTTTAGTCCTTAGCCCTTGCCACACAGCTGGCCGTCCCTGGGGCTTCCTGAGAGCTCACTCCTCCTCTTCTCCTCCTCTCCCTCCTCTTCAGGGTCGAGTCCATGTCCCTGTCTGGGAGAGGGAACCCTGGGAATATTTCTTCCCGCCTGCTGGAAAGTGAGAAGGCCAGAGACTGCCTGATACCTATGGGGTGAGTGTTCACAGGAAGCTGTGTGTGTGCCCACTCACTGCTCTGCCTGTCCTTGACCTGACACCAGGGTATTTTCTTCTCTGGCTGGAAGTACTTAGCTTTGTCTTCTTCCTCTGGCTGTCATATGCTCCATAGGAACTGGGTATGAGATTGATGCTGCCCTTGAGGCCTCCCCTACACACACACACACACACACACACACACTCCTCTCTGACTCCACAAATTCCAAATGTAGCTCATTCTACATTACTGTGTCTGAGGTGCTATGTCTCGGGGAAGGAAGTAGGAGCAGTCCCCAAAGCCTTGCGAGGCCTCAACTGTTGAGGACACGGGGAGCTTGGTTTCTTGTACTTGTAAGGGGGGACTCAGGCCTGTGAGATACTTTGTGGGGAGTCTCTTCCATCTCTCCAGGGCTTTAGTTCTGCAGCCATGTCTGTGAGCTCTCCTCATTGTGTCCAAGGGAAGGGATTCTGGGAGGCTGGCTACAGAACCCTAGCCTGACCTGTCTTTCTCCACATCCTGTGTGTTTCCAAGAGTACCCTGGAAGCCACAGGAGAAACTGGGGATAGATAGTGTCCCCAGCATCCTCCTGCCCTTGTCCTGTGGGCAGAGATGACTCACCAGGGGACAGTTCCTTCTATAGGCCCCCACGTTCAGGCTGCTCTTCCCTCTTTGAGGTGAGTCTTTGAGCATCTGTGGACATGGGCGCTCAGTATTTATGATGAGCCAGGAGTCCCCACGGCATGGACTGGAAGCTCTGTCTCTAACGTGGACGCCCATAGGTGCAAGCATAGTCCTTCAGCGTGGCCCTGGTCCTCAGGCCTGCAGCCCCATGGCCTCTGCTTTCCTGTGTGTGCACTAGGATAACCTCGGAGAATGTGGCTGAGCGATTTGGCATTTCGCGGCAGAAGCAGGATGCCTTTGCGCTGGCCTCCCAGCAGAAGTGAGTGTGAGGGGATGGGCTGTTGGGGGGGGGGGAGATGGGCTGTTGGGGGGGCTAGAGAGTGGATCAGGTAGAGTTTTGCCAAGGAATAAACTTCATATCTCTATCTGGAAGGTGACAGTGAGCAGCGTCATGATGGGTTGAGCAAATGCACTGGCTTCCCAAATTATGGACTAGGCTGAGTCTGGGGAGGTGACCTCAGGCAGAACTAAGCTGCCATCAGAGAAGTACAAAGCCTGAGATCTCTGGACAGGCTAGAAGTGTACGGGGTCTGGGCCAGGTGGCCTCCTCAAGCAGAGTTCTTAGCCGAGATGGGAGAAGCAGCTAGAAGCTTGTTGTCCAGCTATTGGAAGAACTTAGAGTAACATCAGAAATGAAACACTGCCCCCTAAAAGGTGAAAGGAGATGACCGCTTCCCCGAAGCTGACCTCTGACCTCTGTATGCGTGCTATGGAAGATGGGGAGGTATGCGTTCACATGTGTGTGCGGGTGTGCACACACACACACATTACAATTAATTTTAAAAGGATTGTAAGGAGAGCCAACATCTTCAAACTTCCTCCTCCTCTTTGAGGTGATCTAGTAAACACTATGGGGCAGATGAAGAAGAGACTCTGAATGTCCTCAGGCATCCTGTACCTACCAAAAGGTAGGGTCCTGAGGAATTCCTTCCAGTCAGAGCTCCTCAGAGGCCAGGTATATTCCCAGACTTCAAACCCTGAAGTACATGTTCTTCTGAGCTGGCCAAGGCTAGGAACAGGCAGGAATGGATCCCAAACACGCCTATGTCTCACTGCCCATGGTGCTGGCAGGGCGGCAAGCGCCCAGAGCAGAGGATGCTTCCGTGCTGAGATCGTGCCTGTGACAACCACTGTCCTCGATGACAAGGGTGACAAGAAAACCATCACCGTGTCTCAGGATGAGGGTATCCGCCCCAGCACCACCATGCAGGGCCTGGCCAAGCTGAAGCCTGCCTTTAAGGATGGAGGCTCTACCACAGCCGGTGAGCGTGGGTCAGGAATAGGGCCGATCGCGGTGACCTGTCCCACTCTGAGACCTGGAGCTGACCAGCCCCCCTGGGAAGGGGATGGTGGGGGGCTGGCTCTCCTCGGCTTGGCCTGATGCCTCCTCGTCCCACCCTTCCTCCCCTAGGAAACTCCAGTCAGGTGAGTGATGGAGCAGCTGCCGTCCTGCTGGCCCGGAGGTCCAAGGCTGAAGAACTGGGTCTCCCCATCCTTGGGGTCCTGAGGTCCTATGCAGTGGTCGGGGTCCCTCCTGACATCATGGGCATCGGACCTGCGTATGCCATCCCTGCAGCCTTGCAGAAAGCAGGTGAGGTGGCTCCTTGTCACACTGTGCTTGGATCCTTCATAACCTGTATCTGGGACTGGGGAGTGCTGGGTTTGACCTTGTGGGTGCTGTGGAATGAAGGTGAGTCAGGCTAGCACCCTACATCCAAGACCCCCCTAACCTACTACCAGAACCCACTCACCTGGCATGCATAGTAGACCACTAGAGCTGTATTAGAGACTGAGCCCATAACTATCGGCTCTGATCCAAATCTTGTCTGCAGGGCTGACTGTGAATGACATAGACATCTTTGAGATCAATGAGGCCTTTGCCAGTCAGGTGAGCCTGGGTGTTAGGTTGGGATTGATTGGGCCAGCAGTTCAGAGCAAATGGAGGCTTCAGCTACTGCTCTGGCTCTTCCCAGGCCGCCTACTGTGTGGAGAAGCTAGGGATTCCTGCAGAGAAGGTGAACCCCCTGGGGGGTGCAATAGCACTGGGCCACCCCCTGGGCTGCACTGGAGCAAGGCAGGTTGTCACCCTGCTCAATGAGCTCAAGCGCCGTGGCAGACGGTAAGGCTGCTCCTTGGGGAGTGTTGGGGGGGTTATTTGAGTTGGGGTGTCTGATGGCTTGGGCTCGGGGAGGTGAGTACACACAGAGGTGTTCTGAACTGGGAATGGAGGGGTGAGACCTGTCTTCCAGAAGCCTTGTTTCAAAGACAGCATAACCAGGTGCCTGCCACCTGGGTGTGTGTCTGTCTGGGACTCAATTCCCACAGATCTGCTCTGCTGGTTTCGACTCTGCCCACGAGCCCTTGTTGCTGCAGCTCTGCCTGGCGGGAGCATGGGTTGGGGTTTGGCTATGCGAGCCAACACTGATCCTTTCCCTAGGGCTTATGGCGTGGTGTCCATGTGCATCGGGACTGGAATGGGGGCCGCCGCGGTCTTTGAGTACCCTGGGAACTGAGGCCTGGCTGCAGGAGGCACCACCCAGAGAGTCCTACAGTGGTGTCCAGAGAGGGATGCTACGGAAACCATCTGCGTGGGACACTCAGCAGTGGAGGGGTGTGTCACAGCACTTTAATTTAGAAAATGTAATCGATGTTGGAACAGGAAGTGGGACTGCCTGTCAAGTACCCCAAGCCATGCTGAAGTGAGCATGGGACACCCAGGTTGCAAAGCCATTTGTACCTCTGAGGGATGGATGTAATAAATGCGTGCTTTCTCGTTTTGGTATCTGTCATTTCCTTCAGGGGTCAGCTCTCGCCTACTGGATTGTGTGCATAAATGGTTAAGAACCAGGGTCTCTCCGGTGAGATCTCGCTGTGTGCAGGCTCTGGAGCCCTGTCATGCAGGACCTCAGCTGACACCGTTGTCCTAGAAGAGGTTCTCCCATCCCAGGAGTCATCCTGCCCCTGGCCACTGCCCCTGCTCTCCAGCCCTGGGCCATGTGGAATTGTTCAGCGGAGTGCTGAGGCTGGGGACTGGATGTCTTCAAGCTGCTCAGGCACCACGTATAGGAGGCATCCCAAGCTAAGAGTCTTTTCCCCACAGCTGCAGGCCAGCATACCTTCCACCACCTGGACTCGGCCTAGCCCACTGCTCCTGGGAATAGGTGCTAGGGATAGCCTCCCACAGTCACCTTCTGCCTCCTCCCTTCTGTGGAGCTGTGAGTGTTCTTTTCCGAAGGAGGTACAAACAAATGTACTCTTCCTCCAGATAGAGAGCCAACAACAGGTCCAAGTTGATTCCACTTAGGTCCAGCTTAATGAATCGGCGTTTGTCTGGGTTTCCTTACATGGGTAGCTTATGTTTGGTCACACACCACTGAAGAAAACATCCTTCTCCCCTCCCCAGAGATGAGTAAACGCTTTCATGCCCTCAAGGGAAGGCTGCCACCTCTCGAGCCCTCTCGGCCCTCCATGGTGAAATGTTAATGGAGCCATCTTGTGTGGCTCTCTTGAACCACAGCTGCTGAGTGTTTAGCAAGCCAATAACCTGGAAGATGGGAGTTCACAGCTGGCTCGGCCCTAGGGCCCTTAGGGCTTGGACCATGGGGCAGTTTCTCTGACTGCTGGCACCCCAGCAGTCTTCAGGTCACCCTCTGGCACTGCCAAGGTCACACTCCTCCTCTTGGCCTCAGCTGCTACCCAGGCTTCAGGCTATAGAGTCCTGCTAGTTTGCTCAGCCTCTGCTTCTGATCGCTGGCCTTTCCCTGGGTCTGTCCTTTAACACCTGTTGACCAAGCCAGACGCTCTGACTAATTTAGCTCCGTACTGGCCTGTGACCTTCCTGACAGTGAAGCTCACCCTGATGCTCCATAGGCCTGGAGCACACACTGTCCCGAGCCGTTAGACCATCCCCTGCATCTGTCCAAGGAGTTTCTCTTTTTCTTTTCTTCTTCTTCTTCTTCTTCTTCTTCTTCTTCTTCTTCTTCTTCTTCTTCTTCTTCTTCTTCTTCTTCTTCTTCTTCTTCTTCTTCTTCTTCTTCTTCTTCTATTCTTAACTAACACAGTTTTAGCCAAACTTTTTTTTCTCCTTCTTGCTCCGGCCCCACTTGCTCCAGCCCAAAGATTTATCATATGTAAGTACACTGTAGCTGTCTTCAGACACACCAGAAGAGGGCATCAGATCTCCTTACAGATGGTTGTGAGCCACCATGTGGTTGCTGGGATTTGAACTCAGGACCCCCGGAAGAGCCCCTAAGTAGTTTCTCTTTAGTATACTAGACGCAGGCTTTGTCTTAAATCTTAAGGGCGCATGGTTGACTTCCCACCCTCCAGCCTCCACTCTCAGGGCAAGGCAGGCCTGGGAACAGAGCCGAGTCAGGTGCTATCCTCCTCCCTGGCAGGGAGGAAAGCCTCCAATTTGCTTGAGTGGTTTGCTTGGCACACCCCAGGAGCAGACCCGAGTCAACACCGTCTCTTTCACTGCTGCACTCCAGCACAATCTGAAATACCTGGAGGTTCTAGTAGGACAGCAGGTGGTGGACACAGTGTCACCCCAGGTTCTTGGTGGCAAGTGGCCTGCTCTGTCTGAAGCTGTCTGTCTCCTGCTTTTCTTTTTGCACCTACACAAGGTACAGGAATGCCCTCCTGGACCCCTGCTTGGAGCAGTCTCTCCAGCTTGACTGCCCAGCCGCCCAGCACGCAGCTCAGCAGTGCCCCCACCTGGTGCATTTGCTCCCCACACACAAGCTCTGTGTGGCTTGTGGTCAGGGCAGAAGCCAAGCCTTCCCTGCCCTCAGGAATTTGGGGACCAGAGAAGACAGGAGTAAAGAAACTGCCCTTCTCACTTAGCATGACCTGGACTGAGGTTGTGTGCATGGGCTAAGGAGAGGTGGTTCTTATCCTGAGCACATGAGGGGCCTGCTAGGGTCTGAAACGGGACACCCAAGGCTGCTTTTCCTTCCACAGTGCCTCTGGCCACTGTGGGGAGTTGGGCTGTAGAACATGAGCTGGATAGCAAGAATAGCAGAGTGGAGACTGGAACTTTGGCTAAATAGGGTGGGAATTAGGCCAGAGCTGACCCCGAGCTCCTCACCCTCTTGTGTTTTTCTCTCAAATGCTGGGATTACAGACTTGTGCCTCCACTCCTCCTGAAGCCGATGATGGTGATGATGGTGATGATGGTGATGATGATGATGCATCTTGCTTTGTAGACCAGGCTGGCCTAGAACTCACAGAGATAGCCCGAGTGCAGAGTTAAAGGCATGTGCCACCATGCCTGGCCAAACCGCTAATTATTAAGAGGAAAGATTTAAGCCAGGCACAGTGGTGTATGCCTGTAAACCCAGCACTTGGAAAGTGAAGTGGAGGTGGGAGAGTTCATTCACTGAAGGTCATGCTTGAGCACATACGAGTTTTAGGCAAGCCTGGGCTACAAGCAATTCTATGAAGACACCAAGGAAGAAACACACACACACACACACACACACACACACACACACACACACACACACAGTGGGATTCCTGATGGTGTGAATGCACAAGTCTCTGCATCTGTATCTGTTTCCTGTGCCTTTTCTCAGGCTCTGTTTCTTCTGTCTGTTTTGTCCTATCCTGATGTGTTAGCTTTTGTTTTATCTGATTATTTTTCACTATTTTATACTTTATTATTATTCAATAGCAGCCTGTTTGTTTTCTAATGGGAGACAGAGGTGTGGAGATCCATGTGTGAGAGGAGGTGAGGGGGAACTGGGAGAAGTAGAGGGTAGGGGACACTAATCAGGATCTAGTGTATAAGAAAAAAATCCTATTTTCAATAAAAGGGAAATTTTTTTTGTCTAGTAAAGAGAACGATACAAAGCTCTAATCAGGGCTGGAGAGGTGGCTCAGTGGTTAAAGCCACATCTGGCTCTTCAGAGCATCTGACTCACTCCTAGCTGGTGGCTCGCCACTGCCTGTAACTCCAGCCTCGTGAACTCCAGGGGTATCTGCACTCACATACACATAATTTTTTAAATGAATATTTCTTTTAGAAGTTCTAATTGGATTCTAATCCCAGCACGTGGGAGGCTGAGGCAGGAAGATTGCAGAGTTTGAAGTCTGTATAACGCTAGGCCAGCATGGTCTGAATAATAAGACATTTAGCCCGCTGCCGCTGAACGAGGTGGGTAGGACGGGAGAGACGGCTCAGTGGGTGATGGTGTGTTATTTCTCTGCATGTTTTCCTTTTCCGTACCATCTCAGCCCATAAGTTACAAGTTACAAAGTAGATGGCAATGTAAGCATCACCCCTTAGCCACCAGTTTCTGAGGCTCGGTGATTTTCGTGATAACACGGGGGTCTGTCTTTCCAGGCTTTCCCTTCACACGTGTAGACATACTAGCTTCGAGTGTGCACAGAACGAGGGAGGCAGACCCCAAGGGATGAACACAGAAAAATCAGAAAGAAGATGAATGCTTAATTTTCCTAAACCAAATTTGCTTCTAAAGAAGGTACAAACACATGAGGCAGGCTCGTCCCCTTTGGGGAAGACAAGCTCCTCTCCCCGCAGAGTGGTTTGCTTACACATCAGAGCCCATCAAGCGCTTCTCCAGCTGCAAACATGAACTCAGCTTTTTAAAAACTTCAGTGTCAGCTGCCCTTTTAACAGAAGCTACTGAGTTAACAGAAGGCAGGTCCAACCCCACTCTCCAACTTGGACCAGGAGCTAAGTGATGCTTGCCCTTATAGAAACAGTTGATCAAAGTGCCACCTTCCCTCATAACAGCTTCCCACTGATCTAAAGACTAATTTTATTTCTTCTGAGTCACAATAGACTGAATATAAGGGGCTAGAGAGGTGGCTCAGTGGTTAAGAGCACTGACTGTTCTTCTAGAGATCCTGAGTTCAATTCCCAGCAACTACATGGTGGCTCCCAATCTGTAATGAGATCTGATTCCCTCTTCTTGTGTGTCTGAAGACAACTACATACATATAAAATATATAAATCCTAAAAATTTTTTCTTAAAAAAATAGACTGAATATAGATTTAATTTCCAATATACCCCCAAGATGAAATCTTTGGCACACAAACATATTATAAAATTACAGATACATAAAACAAATTATTTGAATCTGAATTATAATTTACTTATCTAATTCAATTCCTAATTTATGGTGGTTTCTTTGTTTTGCTTTTTGCGTCACAATACTGGGGATTGTCCCTGCTAGGCAAGTGCTCCATGGCTGAGCTATTCTCCTAATCTGCATTTTATATTTAGATGGACCACTAAACTGCTCAGGCTGGTCTTGAACTCACCACAGATGTGGGTACTGGGAATCAAACCCAGCTCTCCGGAAAGACCAGTATGTGCTCTTAGCCACAGGGCCATCTCTCCAGCTCCTCTTCCACACAGCCTTTCTCTCAGCCTTTATGCTTAAACGTCTGTATTCAAATATCTTGAGGCATCAAGATGGCTCAATGGGTACTTATGATCTGAGTTTGATCCCCAGGATTCCTGTGGTAGAAGGGAGACCCTATTTCTTCACATTGTCCTCTGACAACTACACACATGCCACCATGCACATCAAATCAATCAATCAATCAATCAATCAATCAATCAAAGTGTAAAGATAAAAACTGAAACAAACCAGACTCTGCTTTATATTGGCTGGTCCTGAGATTCTTTTCTGTGTTAGAGCCAGGAGTTTCCGTTGGCCTGAGTTGAGGTAACTAAAAGGTTTGGGGGAGCTCCCCAGGCTCCTGTGGATGTTGGAGTGAATCTGTGCCTTTTTCCCCTGGACAGCATGTCTCTACAGACATGGTGCACATCTGGGAAAGAGCCTCACCAGGAGCTGACCATCAGCACTACATAGATTCTGACTTCCTAGCTTGAGAACTGAGAGAAACTGTTTAGGCCGTTGGTGTTGCTTATGAACGACACACCGTAAGGTCCTTGGGGTCCCACTGACTCTTCTTTCCAAAGTTTTAGGACTCACCTTTCCACTGTTCAACCTAACATACTTCTAGATAGCATGCAACTGGCATAAGTCCCGCCTTCCAGGAAGGTTTATCTAGTATCTTCCCCCATATCCCTGTCATGATTCTCATGTGTGTTCCATGTATTCTTTGTAATTCCGAGCGGCCTCCACCTGTCCTATTCTGAGAGCTTTTCCCACAGCTGACTCACCCACTTGGAGACGACAACTCCCAAATCATTGTTCGCAACCCAGACCTCTTTCTTCAGTTAGAGGCCACACATCCAAGCTGGCCTGCCCAACGTCTCCTCACAGACACCCCAGAGGAGCCTCGGGCATTTCGCCCAGCATAAGTTCCTTTCCTCGTGTCCCACTAAGAGTAAGAAGCCCCTCTCCATCTGGCAGTGGTCTCTTGTGGATGTCATATCCCCACCCCTTTTTTTTTTTTTTTTTTTTGGTTTTTCGGGACAGGGTTTCTCTGTGTAGCCCTGGCTGTCCTGGAACTCACTCTGTAAACCAGGTTGGCCTCAAACTCAGAAATCCACCTGCCTCTGGCTCCCAAGTGCTGGGATTAAAGGTGTGCGCCACCACTGCCCGGTTAAAGATTTATTTATTCACTTATTTATTTTTTATGAGTACACTATTGCTGTCTTCAGACACACCAGAAGAGGGCATCAGATCCCATTACAGATGGTTGTGAGCCACCATGTGGTTGCTGGGAATTGAACTTAGGAACTCTGGAAGAGCAGTCAGTGCTCTTAACCGCTGAGCCATCTCTCCAGCCCACCCCCACCCCTTTTTGAGACTAGGTTTCACGGTGTAGTCCTAGCTGTCCTGGAACCTCCTATGTAGAGTAGGCTAGCCTTGAACTCCCAGAGATCTGCTTCACACACCCCACACACACACACACACCTCCAGAATGCAAAGGCTCATTCTTTGTGCTGTGCACCCACACCCTTTCCTCAGGTTCTCAGACAGGGGCACCTTGAGCAAAGTGCTCAGGGGCGGAGGGGGGTGTGGGGGACGAGAGTCTTGTGGAGCAGAGCCGCTGCACCTGAGCTTAGCCCAAGCAATCTGCTGACCTGTGGGTCACAATAACAGATGATTTCAAACTGGTAATCATGGCTTCGACATGCAGTCATGGGATTTGGGAAAGCGAGGCAGAAGAACCAGGAATTCAAGGCCAGTCCAAGCTACACTGTAAGGTCAAGGCCAGCCTGGGGTATAAGAGACCTTATCTTAGAACAGATCTTGTCAGGGAACACTTGGTGTTACAGGCCTTTAATCTCAGCTACTGGGAGGCTCTGGTGGGAGGGTTGTAAATTCAAGGCCAATCTGGACAGAAGAAGTTTTTGAGCCTAGTCATGACTGTTAAAACAAACAAACAAACAAAAAAAAAAAAAAAAAAAAAAAAAAGAAGGGAGAGAGAGAGAGAGAGAATTATTAGATTATTATTTTTGAGACAGATCTTACTATGTAACCCAGGCTGGTCTGAAACTCCTGGGCCTCCAGTCTCACCCTTCCAAGTACTGGATTACAGTGTAAACTATTATCCCAAATTTAATTAATATTTTTATCTTATTTTTTAGTTGACTCTAGGGCACAGGTCAGACAAAAGCAATATCTTCGGCCTCCACTTCCTTTTTTTCTTTTCTTTCCTTTCATATATATTTTTTGGGGTGTCATCTCACTGTGTAGCCTTGGCTGACGTGAAACTGCTATGCACCCATGTGTCCTGCTTGACCTTCAGAAGACCACCTCACATTTTACTTTGAGACAAAGTGTCTCTATTATGTAGCTCTGGCTGTCCTGGAATTCTCTATGTAGACCAGACTGGCCTTGAACTCACAGAGATCCACTTGTCTCTGCCTCCTGAGTGCTAGGATTAAAGGCGTGCGCCACCACAACCGGCTTCTCTCCCACCCCCTTTCTTTTCTTTTCTTTTTTGGATACTTTATTTACATTTCAAATGTTTTCCCCTTTCCAGGTCTCCCCTTTGGAAACCCCCTATCCCATCCCCTCTCCCCCTGTCTCTATGAGGGTGCTCCCCCCCCCCCACCCACTCCCGTCTTCCCTCCCTAGCATTCCCCTACACTGGAGCATCAAACACCCTCAGGCCCAAGAGTCTTTCCTCCCACTGATGGCCAACAAGGCCCTCCTCTGCCACATATGCGGCCAGCACCATGGTCCTACCATGTATATTCTTTGTAATTTTATTTTGAGACAGGGTTTCAACAATTTACCCAGGCTGGTCTTGAACTTGAGGTCCTCCTATCTCAGCCTCCATTAGGTCGGGGCAGGCGTGGGTGTGGGTGGGTGAACCTGGAGGGAAACCACTGCGCTGCAGGGTGGGAACCTGCACCCATAGCGACCACCGACTGCCCCAGCCAGACACAGTCCCACTCGCGACCTTCCCGCAGGCGGCGCCAGAGAGCAGTCCCGCCTCGTGACTCCAGTCCAGAGTCCTGTCGGGCGTGGCGAGAGGCGGGCCCTGGCGTCTCTGTGCGACGGAGCGCGGCGACACTCTCGCCGCCGCGGGACACACGGACGCACGGATGCACAGATGGAAGGCGGGAACCCCCAGGGCCATGGCAGAGCGCGCGGGCCGCCGCTGTTGCCTGGGCTGGGACTTCAGCACGCAGCAGGTACGCGGGGGTCGCAGGGCGCGGAGCCGGAACCTGGCGATTCCCTGCCAACCGGACGCGTCCTCCCGGAAACCGGGGTGCCTCCCCACGGAACCCCGAGAACACATAGTGGGGGAAAGTGCCTCGAGGAGTCCACGCGAGTCCCAGTTGCAGATGGCTAGAATCCGAGACACTCAGCGAGAACAGCAGCGCCCACAGGCTGGCAGAGGTGTGCGCGCATGCATAACCTAGACCCGGATCACAGCTGAGCGCCTGTACTTTACTTTTATCTATTATTTTATTTTATATTTTGAGACAGAACTTTACTATGTAGCTTTAGCTGGCCTGGATTTACTGTGTAGACCAGACTGGCCTTGAACTCACAGTAATCCACTATCCGTAGCCTCCTGAGTGCTAGGTTTAAAGGAGGGTGCCACCACGCCACGCACTTTTATTTTTTAAAAGTGAAATGGGCATAGTATGCAAATGGACTTTGCCTGTCCCCTGTCTCCCTCACCCCCTCTTGGCTGGCATTAGCGTGCCAGGGTCTGTGATTCCAGGACTACTGGTCAGAGGTTGGTGTTCCCAGCGATAGCTGAGTAAATTAACAATTTGCCTTCAGCCAGGCAGTGGTGGCACACGCCTTTAATCCCAGCACTCGGGAGGCAGAGGCAGGTGGATTTCTGAGTTCGAGGCCAGCCTGGTCTACAGAGTGAGTTCCAGGACAGCCAGGGCTACACAGAGAAACCTTGTCTCGAAAAACAAAACAAACAAACAAACAAAAAAACCCAACCCCACAACAATTTGCCTTCCAAGTAGGCATGAGACGTCCAGGAGGCGTTCAGCATGCGCTCTTGAGGAATAAGCATAGTAGCTATAGTAGCTATGAGACCCTTCTCAGACGGATGAAGAGAGCCTGACCCTGCAGGTCTCTGTGGGGAACATCCTGTAGGAGTCAGGCACCTTGCCTTACTGGACCTGTTTCTCCATCTTCCCCGAGCTTGGAATGGCTTCCTTAGGATGTCGTGTCTGGCTTGCCGGTAGCCATAGCTCTGGGGACAACCCTTGGAGACAAGCCTCCTTGCCAGGTGCAGGACCATGGCCTCCACTATTTGGGGACCAGATACTTTTAGACATTGGGAGTTTCATCTGGATTTCTCATTTTTTAATCTTTCTTCCTGCTTTTCTTTTTTTGAGCCTGTGCCCCATAAAACTTATGTTGCTATGGTTACAATGATGCCCATTAGCCTTTGTCTCAATGCTGAACCTTCCAGGTTGAATGTCTTCCAGGTTAAAGTTGTTGCTGTTGATTCAGAGTTGAACGTCTTCTATGAGGACAGTGTGCATTTTGACAGAGACCTTCCAGAATTTGGGTACGTGCCTGGTGTGCATGTGGGGGGTGGTGCATTTATCAGCTATACTGCTCTGACTTATCCCAGCTGCAAGAGAGGTCTACACAGACCTCTGAGCATCGACGACGATGATGATGATGATGGTGGTATGTGTGCTTGCTTGCATGTATGTCTGTCCACCACATTGCTGCCTGGGATCCAAAGAGGCCAGCAGCTCCTCTGAAACAGGAATTACAGATAGTTCCTCTGGCAGCCAGTGCTCTTAACCCCTGAGCTATATACCTCAGCCCCTGAGAATCTTTTTTTTTTTTTTTTTTTTTTTTAAGGTTTTTTTGTTTTGTTTTGTTTTGTTTTGTTTTTCGAGACAGGGTTTCTCTGTGTAGCCTGGCTGTCCTGGAACTCACTCTGTAGACCAGGCTGGCCTCGAACTCAGAAATCCACCTGCCTCTGCCTCCCGAGTGCTGGGATTAAAGGTGTGCGCCACCACTGCCCGGCGATGGCTTTCTCTTCTGAGACAGTGCCTTTAGTAAAGGCTTCCCCAGGGCTGGGGAAGCTCCAGTTAAGAGCTCTGGCTGCTCTTCCAGAGGACCTGGGTTCAGTTCCCAGCACCTGCATGGTGGCTCACAACCCTCTAGGACTCAAGTTCTACGGGATCTTATGGCCTGTTCTGACCTCCGAGGATACTAGGCACACATGTGGTACATAGATAAACATGTAGGCAAGACACCATGTAGATGAAGTGAAAACTGAGAAAAAATGAGCTGTCCGGGTTGGTATGAAAAGACTCTGTGCCTTTTCTTCATATCTTCCCCCCGCTCAGTTCATAATTTCTGCTTGGCACTCAAGGGATGTTGCCCCTCGAGTAGAGGCCTCTGCCACCCACCGTGGGGCAGTTTCTTAGCTCTGCCTGCCCGGGTCTCCATCCCACATACCTGTTCTCCCCACAGAACTCAGGGCGGTGTCCATGTACACAAGGACAGGCTGACGGTCACCTCTCCGGTCCTGATGTGGGTCCAGGTAAGCATAGAGAGGCTCCCTTCCCTCTCCTGTACGCAGCCTGTGGCACCGCGGGCCCCACAGTGGCAGTTCTTGGGCATCCATTGAGCTTTTATTGTTTGTCTATGTATTTATTTACTTTGGGTTTTTTTTTGAAACAGGGTTTCTCTGTGTAATCCTGGCTGTCCCAGAACTCACTCTGACCAGGCTGGCTTTGAACTCAGAGATCCATCTGCCTCTGCTGGGATTAAAGATGTGCACCACCACCACCTGGCTGGCTGTTTATTTTTTAAAGATGAGGTCTCATAGCCCAGGGTGGTCTCGAACTCATTATGTGGCCAAGGATGACCTTGAACTTCTGATCCTGTCTTTACCTCATAAATGTTAGGATTATAGTATGGAGCTTCATGCCCGGTGTATGTGGTCCCGGACCTTCCTGCGTGCTAGCCAAACATTCTACCAACTGAGCTGTAATCCTAGCCTATGCCACCTTTAAAAAGTCACAGAGACACACTTTCCTGGACTGTCAGGCCAAGCATGGCCCCAGGGTTTTAGTGTCTTAATATTTGTCCCCACAACATGGTCACTCAGAATGTTGTCTTGTAATTAACTAATCAGGCTGAGATCAACTCCATGCTACACCTGCCTGCTTAGGACCACCCACCCTGACCCTCCTGTGGCCAGATCTGGTGACCCATACAAGGACAGACCCATCCAACACAGACAAACATGATAGGTCTGAGCCTGCCTCATGCTGATGGCACCAAAATCTTTCAACTTGGAAGCCAGCCAAAGGCAGCACTTAGTGTGTCTGCCAAAAGCCTGTCTCCATCCTCCCATACCCATTTAACCGTCTCCTATATTATTTCTGTTTAAAAAACAGACTACTGTGAGTTCTGTTTTATCTACCTGATTACAGGTCAGACAATGGGAGAGCAGAGTTAAGGATGGATTCTAACCAGGCACGTTGGCTGAAATGCACCTCAGAAGACAGAGCCAGACCCACGGTGCTAGTGGGAGGTCAGAGGCCAGGGTCATTGTCGAGAGGTCCCAGAGATGAAGTTAGGGGCTGTGTCAGGGTGGGTGGGTGGAGATCCAGCATTATGTGTAGAGCCAGGATGGTCACTAAGCCGAGGCAGCCTCTGGGATGGATGGTCACTAAGCTGAGGCAGCCTTTGGGGCCGAACTTGTTTCTTACTTTGCCAGTCCCTGCCGTCCTGTCTAAGGTTTGACAAGAAGCATTGTCCGGGCCTGGAGTGATCTCAGCATGGAGTGGGGACCTCAGGGTTAGACACAAGCTGTAGTGAGTTCTCTGTCCCTGTCCTCAGGACACACAAGCTGTGATGAGTCTCAGAGTCCTGCTATGAAATGTTTATATTTGCCTGTCTGTCTGTCTATCTGCCATAAAATATCTATAGAGAGACAGGTTTTCATGTATTCCGGGTTGGCCTCAAATACTTCTTAGCTGAGGGTGACCTTGAACTTCTGGTCCTTTGTTCTCTAGCTCCCTAATAAGTTCGTGCTTGTTTTTGTGTGGTTTGGGGATGGAATCCACCGCTTTAGGTATGGTAGGCAAGCGCTCTACCAGTAAAGCCTCGAGCATCCCAGTGCATCTGAGAAGTCTCGGGCAGTAATGTCACACTCTGCTGGATGCCACCACCACGACTCCTAGGGAAAAAGATTAAATAGGGACTTCACAGCACAGGCTCCTGTGTCAGAGTCTGGCCCTGGAACCCTCCTCATGGGTTACCTGCTCCTTCTGTTTCACTTGGGTCTGATCGTTTAGACCGTGAAGTAGAAATGCAAGTAAAAGAGAAACAACCCGTGTGAGACGTTTGCTTTGTTTCTTCCCCAGTGCTTAGACGGTGCCACGTACAGACGGAAATCTTGAAGAATTACGGTGTATGATTTCCATGTCTCTAATACTTACTCAGCCAGAGTAGGCACGGTGGTGCACACCCGAATCCCAGGGTTTCCGAGGTGGAGGCGGAAAGGTCAGGAGTCAAATCAAGGTCATCCTTAGCTGGAGCACAGCATGAAGGTCCTTGCACCCACAGATCTCCAGAGAAACCAGGAATGTTAGGCACACAGAATTGTCTTTGCAATGGGAAAGATGAAAAACCTGTTCTTCACCTCAGAAAGCTGAGAACTGAGTGATTAACAGCCTAGTAATCTGCGTTATCTGTTGGGCCAGGCCATATCAAGATCCTGTAAGTGGGACTGGAGGTGGCTAATAGCCCAAATGACCTGTGTGCTGTCTGTATGACTGAGACCAGGCCAGACACTTAGGCCCTGACGCTAGTACAGGCAGTGCATATCTAGAACCTGTCTTCTTGGAAGAAATATGTGTTCCCGAGTTGAGTTTCAATGTAATTGGGCTTCCTTGTGCAACGGAGATTGTGTTACACCAGGGAACTTTTCCCCAAAATTATACAGGGCTTAGATACATTAGGAATAAACCACTTGTTTATTAGACTCCCTGAAATCTGATCCAAGCTGACGAAGTCAATTCGAACTGTGTTTTCATTCTTGTCTCTCTGCTCAGTTCAAGTCCCCTCCTCCCTGCTTCCCCGCCTGGATCCTTTGGGAACCCCCTCACTTAGCTACATACTGAGTTGTGACGAACCTGAGACCACTCCCCAAAAAAAAAAAAAATTAACCAAAAATGGTCTGGGTAAGGGTGCTTGCGGCTGCTCTTCCAGAGGACCTGAGTTTAGTTCCTAGTGCCCATGTCAGATTATTCCCAAGCATCTGTAACTCCAGCTACAGGGGTCTGTGACCCCTCCTGCCCTCCTCAGGCACCTACACACGTGGGAGGGCATACACTCACATAGACACATACATATACATGCCCATACATATAAAAATACATGTTTAAAACAGACACCCAAAAAATGTGTGTTTGGTCAAGTTGACCCTTTTATTTGACCGATGCCTGCTTGTTTAATGAGCTATCCCCACACAGCTATCACGACACTTACAGATCCGGTGTTGAGGACCCTCCTCCGGGCAGAGCCCTTGGCATTTCTATGCTCAGGCTTGTGGTTAGAGAATTCAGTGTTTCTGCTGAGTCACGGTGAATTCTGTTCTTCTTCTCAGGCTCTGGACCTGATCCTGGGGAAGATGAAGGCTTCCGGCTTTGACTTCTCTCAAGTTCTAGCCTTATCCGGGGCAGGCCAGGTTTGTCAACAGCAGCTCCATGGGCCCTGGGAACTTAGCTATCTCAGCGAGTGGGTGCTGAGCTGATGGCTCCCTATGGGGTACTCTCTCTCTCTCTCTCTCTCTCTCTCGTTCTCTCTTTCTTTCCTCCTTCCTTTCTTTCTAGGTTTTTTTGAGACAGGGTTTCTCTTTATAGCTCTGGCTGTACAGTGGAACTTGCTCTGTAGAAAAGGCTGGCCTTGAACTTAAGCACACATTTCGTTGGTAGCGACAGAACCTTTGGATTTCTACGGCTGGCCTCCTTGCAAAAGAATCTGAGATGCTTCCATGATAAAACATTATATAAAATGTCATTTTGGCCTACCTGGAATACCTGGGTGAGTTTGAGGCTAGCCTTGGCAAGTTGAGACCCTGTCTCCAAATAGATTAAACAGAAAGCTAGAGATATAATTCAGTGGTAGAGCACTTTGCTAACATGCAAGAGGTTCAATGTTCACTCCTCAGTACTCAATAGACAGAGAGAGTAAAACAGGGCAGATAGCAGGGGAGGTGTGTATGCGTCCCATAGAGGGATGGAGCAAGCATTAGATGTGGGTTTATGTGGCTGTTTGGTGGCACTAAAATGTCTTTTTCCTGGGAGGAAAACAGAAAGAAGTGGTCCTAACAATGAGAGCAATTTTGTGTGTTTATTGTGTGTGTGGTTTGTGCACGGCAGAGCAGGCACCCTTGGAGGCCAGAGAGGCCTTGGTTCTCCTGGAGCCAGGGTGACAGGCAGTTGTGATCCTTGAACCTCAGCCCCCGTGTGGGGGTTGGGAACAGAACTTAGGTTCTCTGCCAAAGCAGCAACTTACCTTAATGGCTGAGCTGGTTTCAGTAGGAAGCTTAAGAAGTGTCCCCACTGTTGTCAACTGAGCTGGAGTGTGCTCCAGGCACTGTGCTGAGCTCCTTGAGGTCTTTAGTCTCTGTGATTCTGAGCTGGTGGTGGCACTGCCAACCAGAGGAGGTGCTCTGGGCATGCTCAGCTTTGCCACCTAGAAGCCTGACCTGAGGCACATCCAGACTCCTAGGGCCTCCATATCCTTATGTGGCATAGGGTCACCGTGACTGTTAAATACATAGGACAGTGCTTGGAACATAGTAAACTTTCTTAAGTTTCAACTACTCCGTAAAAAAAAAAAAAAAAGTTAGTGTATGTGTGTCTTTGTGATACCCCTTTGTGTGCGGAGGTCTCGGGACAGCTTCTAGAAGCTGCATCTGTTCTTTCTCCATGTGGACACTAGGGATTAGACTCAGTTTATCAGGCTTGGCAGCATGTACCCAGCTCACGCTCCACTTTATACTCAGCCTGGAGCTTCATGCTACCCACTGACCATGTGCCTGGTCTGTACATCCACTGTTCTCTGTGGTCTCCTGGCTTATCCCTTCAGCTCCACAGGTTTGTGTGTGTGAGGGTGCATAGATGCATGTCTGCACACATGTGTGGTCAGCCGACAAACTTGAGTGTCATTCTTACGTTTTGAGACAGGGTCTCACTATTCTAGAGCTAAGCAAGTAGGCTAGGCTGGCTATCCAGTGAGCCCCAGGAAGCTGTCTGGCCCCACCTCCCCAGTTCTGGATTATAAGTGCACACCACCATGCCCAGATTGTTGTTTTCTTAAAAATTATCCTCTGTGTCTAGGTGTTTCGTCTGCATGTATGTTAGATGGTGAGGAGCCTCCATGTGGGTACTGGAAATTGAATCCGAGTCTTCTGGAAGAGCAGGCCAATCTCTTAGCTACTGAGCCATTTCCCAGCCCTCTAGATTTACTTTTTGAAGTTTACTTATTTATTCTTTATTTTCTATGCATAAGTGTTATGTCTGCATGTGTGTCTGTGCACCACATGCATGCCTGGTGCCTGCAGAGGCTGGAAGAGGTTATCAGATTTTCGGGAACTGTGGTTACAGATGGTTGGGAGCCACCACGTAGGTGCTAAGAGTTGAATCCAGGCCCCTGGAAGAGCAGTCAGTGCCTTTAAACACTGAGGTATCTCTCTATAACCCAGATTATTTTTTAAATGTGGATTCTGAGGGTCTGAACTCAGGTCCTCATGCTTGTAAGACAAGCATTTTAATGGCCAGGCCATCCCCTAGCCTCTGTAGGGTTTGTAATGAAGTTTGTGGTCCTGGATATCAGGGTCATAAATAACCTTTTTATCTGAGGCCTGGCATGCTCTTGGTGCCCAAGATGTTTGGTAAGTGAACAGGTGTCATGTGTCGGCTCCAGGTGATATGTCGGCCATGCTGAATATTAGTACAGTTTGTCAAAAGACTCCAAAATACGGTCCAGTGATTCTAGAACCCTTCCTGCAAGTTTTGAGGTGACAGGGTGGGGTTCCTTCTCCTTTTATAAAAGTGAAAACGAAGTTTCATAAAGACACTGAGCTATGTGGCAGAGAGGTGGCAAAGACAGGCTTGAGATCTGGGTGTTTGTCTGCAGGAGGCTGTGACTCCAGGGCATGGTTCGTGAACACGTATACGCGTGTCTCGGGGCATGGTGAGTGAACATGTGCTTGCATTCCCCTCTACAGCAACACGGAAGTGTTTACTGGAAGACTGGAGCCAGCCTGGCACTGTCAAGCCTGTCACCAGCTCTCCCATTAAATCAGCAGCTGCAGGTGAAATGTTTTGTGAATCTAATAAACTGCAAAGCAGGCAGAGGGGCCCCTAAGTCCTGTGGACCCCACAATCTGGGACTTCTCTGCAGTGTGAGAAGGCGGCATTGACAGTTCACTGAGCACAGTCTGCCCAGCCCTCCAGGCTGAAGTCTCCTTGTAGGTGAAACCCCATTAGTAAGCCCCTTCCTTCACAGAACATCTGTGGCCCCCCATGCTAGGAGGTGGGTCTCCTGTTCCCCTTTCCCATGGTTCCAAAGCCCCAGCTAGACTTTGATGTCACTGTTGCTCGCTGCCTGTCTCCTGCAGCCTGACTTGCCTGGGTGCCCTCAATGGAGGAGATCACCCATCATTAGGCTTTCTGGAGAGACCCCCACAGAGGGCTTATCCACAGGGTCTTCCTGATATGACAGGCAGGGTGACTACCAGCCCCAAGGTTGCCTGCAGTCAGTGGGGAAATGGAAGCCTGAACTTCCACTGTTCTTCCCAGGGTTGCTTTTCCGTCAGTGACTGCCCGATATGGATGGACTCCAGTACCACAGACCAGTGCCACCAGCTGGAGGCTGCCGTGGGTGGGGCCCAGGCTCTCAGCTGCCTCACAGGGTCCCGGGCCTATGAGGTGGGTAATATGCCAGGGTGGGGAGTAGGGCTCTGGGAGGATGTACCTGGTGCTTACCTGGTGGCAACATCATCTGAATTAGTGTAGTCCCCGAAGCTGGGGTGGAGCATGCGGCCTTGGGTTCTAATCCTGAGGTACTGTGTGGGGAGGGGCATGCTGCCTCAGACAGAGATCCATAGCCTCATGATAGCAAGCAGGACTTCTATCTGAGGTAGTTTTGATGCTGAAAGGAGTTAAGAGTCCAGAAGACCCTTAGTGTGTGGGTTCTCAAAGCCACTGTTCCAAAGTTTGTTTTGATTGGCTCTCTTGAGTCACATGACCGTGGCTTGAGCAGGGCATGGAAGTCTACAGATTGTTCAGCAGGTCAGACTGCACACTGCACTTGCAAAGGTTCGATTTCCAGGACATCAGGTAAGAAACAACTGCAACTGCATGTAACCCAGGCTCCAGGGTATTGGACACCCTCCTGTGGCCTCCTTTGGCACCTATGTGCACATTTACACACGTACACACACACACACACACACACACACACACACACGCACGCACGCACGCGCACACACACACACACACACACACACACACACACACACACACACACACACACACACAGTGTCTTAGGGTTTCTATTCCTGCACAAACATCATGACCAAGATGCAAGTTGGGAAGGAAAGGGTTTATTCAGCTTACACTTCCACACTGCTGTTCATCACCAAAGGAAGTCAGGACTGGAACTCAGGCCAGGAGTCAGGAGCTGATGCAGAGGCCATGGGGGGATATATCTTTCTGGCTTGCTTCTCCTGGCTTGCTTAGCTTGCTTTCTTATAGAACCCAGGACTAACAGCCCAGGGATGGTACCACCCACAAAGGGCCCTCCCCCCTTGATCACTAATTGAGAAAATGCCTTACTGCTGGATCTCATGGAGGCATTTTCTCAACTGAAACTCCTTTCTCTGTGATAACTCCAGCTTGTGTCAAGTTGACACACAAAACCAGCCAGTACACACACACACACACACACACACACACACACACACACACACACACACACACACACACACTTTATCTATGTGAGGAAGGCATGCATATGCCTTCATCATAAAGTAAAAATAAAGGCAACCCCCCCCCCCAAAAAAAAAAAACCCAAGACCGGTTAAAACACGAGGAATGAGGTTTCCATGAGGAGAATACCTGAGCCCAGCCTGTGGTGCCCGCGGAGCTGGAAAGGGGGCTCTGAGCACCAGCTGCTCTGGCAGAGGGCCTAGGTTCAGTTCCTACTTAACAGCTCATAGCTACCTGTAGGTCCAGTTCTAGGGCAATTGGTGCTGTCTTCCGGTGTCTGTAGGTTCCTGCTCATACATGGCACACAGACACGCCCTCAGGCACAGACGCTACACATTAACAAAGGAAATCAATATACGTTTAAGGACAGTTATCATAAGGACTCTTCACAGAACTGATTGGCTCATGAGAAGCCCTCCTAGGAAGTTGGGGTTTGCCCTGTCTGTGGGTGTGGAGGGATTGCTGACTGACTGAGAGTTCGTGGCTAAGAACATTTCCAGGACTCAAAGGCTAAAAAATACACTGACTGCCGGGCAGTGGTGGCGCACGCCTTTAATCCCAGCACTTGGGAGGCATAGGCAGGCGGATTTCTGAGTTCGAGGCCAGCCTGGTCTACAGAGTGAGTTCCAGGACAGCCAGGGCTACACAGAGAAACCCTGTCTCGAAAAACCAAAAGAAAAGAAAAAAAACCACTGACTTTGGTGTTGAGCTGGTAACGAGCATTTCTAGATTTGGGAGTTCTTCAAAGCCTTTTGTGTGCTACGCTGTATCCAGATCAGGCTATACTGACGTTACTTTATGATTATTCTGCGTAGGGTCTGCGTTTCTAAGAGTCTGTGTTCTCTTTTTCCCCAGCGCTTTACAGGGAACCAGATAGCGAAGGTTTTCCAGAAGGACCCTGAGGCCTACTCACACTCTGAGGTAGGTGAGCCTTCATGTTCCATCAAAATCACTCGCCTGGACAGGAGGGAGCACACACATCTTATGTGTACTGATGAATGCCTTTGACCAATAGGTGTGAAATGGTTCAGAGAGGGGCTGTTGAGGTGGCTCAGGTTCTATTGCCACCAAACCCAACTACCTCAGTTCTGTCCCCAGGACCCACAGGGTGGAAGGAGAGAGCCAATTCCTGAAAGCCGCCCCCTGGCCTCCGCACAAGTGCTATGTCATATGTGCACTCCTCTCACATAATAAATAAATATGGCAAAACAAATTAAAAACAAAGGCAAAAAAATCTGCATCTTTTCTAATTTCAGATACACAGAGGGCTCTGTGCCACAGTTGTCTACCTTAGTCAGTAGCCATAAGCTGCACCATACAGCTCGCTTGTTTCTTCTTATTTAGCCCGACCCCCAGCTCATAGGTGGTGCTGCCGCCTCATTCTTCACATATATGAGGCAGGGTGTGTCAATGAAGGTTCAACAGAGACCATCTTGAAGCCTGGCTCTCACAATAAACTACTTGTGGTTTGGGGGAATTCATAAGAGTTATGAACATTTTATTTTTATTTTTATTTTTATTTTTTTGAGACAGGCCTCATAGCGCAGGCTGTTCTCAAACTCTCTGAGAAGCTGAGGATCCCCTGACTGGGGATTCTCCTAGCTCCACCTCCCAAGAGCTTGAATTACAGGTGTGTATCCCTACCTCAGCATTTTGTGGTTTTTTGGGTTTTTCTTGTTTTGTTTTGTTTTTTTGTTTGTTTGGTTTTTTTGGTTTTTCGAGACAGGGTTTCTCTGTGTAGCCATGGCTGTCCTGGAACTCACTCTGTAGACCAGGCTGGCCTCGAACTCAGAAATCCGCCTGCCTCTGCCTCCCGAGTGCTGGGATTAAAGGTGTGCGCCACCACTGCCTGGCTTTGTGGTTTGTTTTGACTATTTTTTTTTTTCCTCAAAGATTTATTTATTTTATTTATTTGAGTACACTGTAGCTGTGTTCAGACACACCAGAAGAGGGCATCAAATCCCATTACAGATGGTTGTGAGCCACCATATGCTTGCTGGGAATTGAACTCAGGACCTCTGGAAGAGCAGTCAGTGCTCTTAACCACTGAGCCATCTCTCCAGCCCTTGACTATGGTTTTTAAGACAGGAGTTTTCTGTGTAACCCAGTCTAGCTTTGAACTCATGCAGCTGAGGTTGGCTTCAAACTCTGGCCTCTGCCTCAAGTGCTGAGAGCACAGGACTCTACCACCATACCTGGCTACAATTTATTATTTAATGATTCCAGGCTTCAAACTACTCTGCAGCATTACACACTGGAGAGTGAAAACCTTCCTCATATGTGTGGAATGAGGCGGATGTCCCAATGGGGGCTAAAGGAGGCGGCTCTCTCTTCCAGTCTAGGGGCCTTCGGTATGAGAGCTGCTTTAAAGATACCCAGGCTGATGTTTACAGCCCATCAGTGATTCTCTTGGGAGTAAGAGTGAATGGTGTAGCTTCTTGTGGGGCTGACAGTTTGTCTTTAAACTTGTGGTAGCTTTGAGAGTCTTAACTCGTTTCACGTTCTGGTCCCTTCCTGTGACCAAATGTCAAAGACGAAGTGGAGTGAGGTATCGAGTGTCTGAATGGATTCCAGATGGGCAGCCAGCCTCCCTAAGTGTGGCATGTTCATAGGGCCTTGGCTTTTGATGGCATCCGTCACGATGGCTCCCTTGCTTTAAAGCAGCCCTACTGAGAATTCAGGCTGCTTCTGAGTGGATACTCTGTCATCACTGCTTGCTGAAGCTTTCGCTTACATTTTCAACTCCTCCTTGTGTGTGTGTGTGTGTGTGTGTGTGTGTGTGCATGTGCTTGTGTGCCTCTGTGTATGCATGTGAGTGTATGTGTGCGTGTGCGTGTGTGTTTGTGTGCCTCTGTATGTGCTCGTGAGTGTATATGTACAAGTATACGTGTGTGTGTATACATGTGCATATGTGTGCAGGTGCTTGTGTGCTTCTGTGTGTGCACCTGTGTGTGTGCACATGAATGTACGTGTGTGTGTGTGTGTGTGTGTGTGTGTATGTGGTGGGGGAGTGTTCAGTAGCTTAGGTGTGTGGAAGTCAGTCCTCTCTCACCCTGCTTCCTTCTTTTCCAGAGAATTTCCTTGGTCAGCAGCTTTGCTGCCTCGCTGTTCCTGGGTGGGTATGCGCCCATCGACTACAGTGATGGTAAGCCTTCAGAACATACTAGTTCCCAGGTAGGGTGGCCATGGGGACTGCAGTCGCCTTGTCCAGCTTAGGTGCCTGTCATGCAGCTTTCATCATTTCTGCTGTGCGGCTGAAGATGGCAAAGGTTCACGTTCTCCCTTAGTGCCCTAGGATTCTTCAGTCTGGAATGTCGCAGTAGCTGGTCTGGGTGGTCCTGCCTCAAGATCACACACAGGGTAGCAGGCAAACTAGCAGCCAGGGTGCAGGCATCTGGAGGGTGGTGGGGTCGAGGAAGCTTCCAAAGTCCCTCTGTAAGGTCCTTGATGAGACTGTGGGAAGGAAGAGGGGCTGTGTGAGAAAGGGCATACAAGGAGAGGGAGAGGGGAATGAAGAGGGGGAGGGGAGGGGGGAAGTGGTGGGAGAAGCAATGCGAGAAGGGGGCGAGCGGTTGCTCCTTGCTCCATCCTTCTGGTCACAGGGATCATCGGGGACAGGGTTGGGGACACCTCACGGGGTGTGAGTACCAGAGGCAAGGATCCTCAGGGAGCATCTTGGAACCTGGCTCCCACAATACCTACTGTGTTGCTCATGCTTGGTGGCAAATTTATGAATTCGGTTTACTTGTTTATTATTCAGCCCAGTTTTGTTCTGTGAGACACCGTCTCTTGAAGCCCAGGCTGGCCTTAAGCTTACAATGAAGCTGTGATGACCTTGAATGCCTGACCTAATTTCTAATTTCTAGGGTAACAGGTGTGCGCCACCATGCTCAGCAGTTTGGATTTTGTTTTGTTTTTAGCTTATGGCTTTAACAAATAGATTTACTTTATTTAATTGTTTGTGTTGTGGGTGTCTGTGTCAAGTGTCCATGCAGGCTGGAGTCATTGGACCCCTCTGGAGCTATAGGAAGGAGGCTGCAAGCCACCTGCCGTGGGTGCTGGAGACCATGTGAGCTCCCTACAAGAGGAGTATGTTTTTAACCTAACCCTGAGCCATCTCTCTCCCCCCTCTGGTTTTAGTTATTTTGAGACAAAATTTTGCTGTATGCCCAAGGCTAGCCTTGAACTTATTATATAGCCCAGGCTTGCTTCAAACTCATAGCAATCCCCCTGCCTCTGCCTCCTGAGGTACTTCGATTACAAATGCATGCCACCACGCCCCACTAGAATTGTGAGCTTTTGATATCAAAACTCTAATAAAATAGTATCGATGTCAGCAGGGAGGGAGGCTGGAGGAAAGTTCTTGAAAGAACTCACAGATGAGTGTGAGAATATTTTAGTCCATTTTTCTGTTGGCGTAATGAAAACACTTGAGACCAGGTAATATCTAAAGAATGGAAACTTTCCGGGTGGTGGTGGCACACGCCTTTAATCCCAGCACTTGGGAGGCAGAGGCAGGTGGATTTTTGAGTTTGAGGCCAGCCTGATCTACAGAGTGAGTTCCAGGACAGCCAGGGCTACACAGAGAAACCTTGTTTCGAAAAACCATAAAAAGAATGGAAGCTTATTTGAGGGCTAGGGTGTAGCTTAGTTGGTAGAGTGAAGCCCTGGGTGATTCTTAGCACCGTGTAAAACATGAGATGGGTAAAACGGTTTGCTATGCTTGTTATCCCAGCCTTGGGGGTTAGACGGAGGGTGATCGGCAGTTCCAGGTCGTGCTCAGCTACAGAGGAAGTTTGGGATTGATTGGCCTGTGAAATAAGATGCTGTCTTAAGAAGAAAAACAAACAACAATGTTTTGATTCACAGACACTTGACCCTGCTGGGCAGCTAGCGAGGCCTCCTCGTATCACGACACACGGAATGCAAGTGTGTAACTCGTGTCGGCTCAGCACTTAGCATGCGCTGCTCTAGCAGACCGCCCATTAGTTCCCAGCACCTGTGTCTGGTGGCTCACAACCACTGGGACCTCCAGCTCTGGGGGATCCAATAGTCCCGTGTGGGCTCTCTGGACGCCTGCCTCCGTGTGCACATAACCACAGTCAGATACACAAACACATTATTAAAAATAATACATAATTTATATAAATAAAAATAGTAAGTCTTTTTTTTTTTTTTTTAAGCTGCCATCCTAAGGACCCTGACCTTACATGCCTTTTTCTGGAAAGGGCCTTGAGATTGGGAAGTCTCTTGAGGATTGCCCTGTCTCAAGGCTGCCTCTGATAGATGCTGTAAAACCTACAGGACATGGGAGCAGTTGCTGGTTAGCATGCTGTCAGTCAGCCCCTGTCCCTGGCAGGCCTCGGAGCAGCAGACTCTCCAGCTCCCCATGTGGAGAGTCTGTGGGGAGAATCTGGAGGAGGAGGAAACACTTACTCGGGCCCTGCTGCCTTTTGGCTCTTAGGTTCAGAGAGGACCAAGCCTGTTCCCGTCCTTCTGTGATGACATAGATCCAACCACAGGGCTGGAGAGGAAGCTCAGCACTCTTAGAGAGAGGACCTGGGCTCAGTTTCCAGTACCTACATGGCAATGTACAACCATCTGAAACTCCATTTTCAAAAGCGTGATATTGTGTCCTGGCATCCACAGGCACCGTATATATGTGGTGCGTGAACATACATGCAAGCAAGCATCCACTCATAGAAAAGCAAGTAACTACATCTTTTTTTAAAAAGCAGACAAAGACAAAGAACCAGTACACCTTTGCACCAGAGAATTAACTTTCTCCGACAGTTTTACCCATCTCTGCCGCCAAAGCTCTCACCCCTCCAGAGGTTTTTGTTTGTGTTTCCTTCGTTCCTTAGGTTCTGGAATGAATTTGTTGCAGATCCAGGAAAAAGTCTGGTCCCAAGCTTGCCTGGATGCCTGTGCCCCCCATTTGAAGGAGAAGCTGGGCTCACCGGTCCCTTCCTGCTCAGTTGTGGTAAGTCGTCTTTCCAGTAGTGACTCCAGTGTGGGTTCAGGCACTGTTGGTAGAGCTCAGTGTAGGGTTGTGCACACACACACACACACACACACACAGAGAGAGAGAGAGAGAGAGAGAGAGAGAGAGAGAGAGAGAGAGAGAGAGATTGATTTCACTTAAGCCTAAGCTCAGCAACATTTGAAATCAGTCAGGATATCTGGATAACGCAGTTGCGTTCAAGTACCTGGCTAGGTTCCCAAGCTATCTAAAGGATTTCTGGGTGACTGCACCCCTAAGGGTAAACATGCAGAGGGCTAAAATTCTGGGGCACTAACATGGAAGCTTGCAGCAGGTAGGCTGAGGAAAACCGAGATACCGAGGATCTGAGACAGAGCACAGGCCTGGTGTCACACAGACTGAGAGTAAACCCTGGCTGCACTCGACCTTCCCGTTTACAGTTTATTGTTGTTTCCTGTGTGCTACCACACCTAGCTTGGCCTGCCAGTATTTAATCAGTGTCCCACCTTCCTCTTCTGGAGATAATACTGTCTGTGTGCAAGGCCACTGTGCGTAGGAGGTGAGGTACAGTACGTTGGAAGGGTCAGAGGGTGGCTGGGCACACAAGTAAGTTACAGGGCTCATGAGTGTGGGACCACCTATTTGGAATGGATACGGGCTGTGAACACCGAAATGTGCTCTGGTTGGCCAGCCCCGTTCTTGGCTGTAGGGAGGATCACACTGTAAAAGAGGGTGAGAGTTCTTTACAGCAGCCAAGGGAGAGTTAGTTGTCTTATCTTTTGTGCCACTGTGTGGGGTCCACCAATGTGGGCTAGTGGATACCAGTACCTTGTTGAGTAGCAATGTTAAGGCATTCAAAGAAGCAGAGGGGGAGGGAGGAGGAGGAGGAGGAGGAGGAGGAGGAGGAGGAGGAGGAAGAATTAGGCTTCAAGCATGGAGTAGTGGCCCACGCCTTTGATCCCCATGAGTTCCAGGCCAGCTGTAGTGAGACCCTGTCACAGAAAAACAAACAACCAAAAAGTTCAGTTATCTGTAAGATATCATGAGTCACTAGGGGTCAAGCCCCAAGTCATTGGTTGGGCCTGACTGTTGAAGTGTGGGGAATTTGGTTTTATTTTTGGGCTTTTGTGTATGCACTGAGCCCCTGGAATGTCACTGCTGTACGTGGCCTTTTGTTTCATGTGAAATGGAGACCAAACCTTTGTCTAAGACATAATGCCAAGAATGCCTCTAAGGAGTCTTTGCAGAGGGAAGTATTAGAGGAAGGGGAAAGAACCGGTTCTGAGAAAATGCGTTTCCACTTATTGACTAAATGCCAATGAGAAGTCATGGTGGCTTCACCGGGTGTCACCCTGTTGGGGCCTCTCTGACTCCTGATGTGTCCTGTGAGTGTGGAGGTCAGTCATCACCAGAGAGGCCCTGGAGCCTGTGGGTGAGTGACCAATCCCTGCTGATCCCCAGGGAGTCAGTCCTCAGGACCAACCCCAGCCTTTAGAGGTTCCTCTGTGGCTACCGCCTCATTGCCTCTGGAGCACCCAGTGGGACAAGGCACCCTTAGGCTCCTGCCCTCTGTTTTTTTCTGCTCTCCTAGGTCACTCCTCCATGTTAACCTGCACACAGGCCCCATCACAGTGTAGCTTCCGAGGCAACCTGGGTCAATGCCATTTATTTTCCTGGAGGATGACTCGTTCTGTTGGAAATCACAAACATTGCTGGATGGAAATTTTTTCCTTCCCCTACAGTAGGGGAAGAAATATCTTTAAAAATGTATTTCTTTGAGTCAGTCTTAGTGTGTAATTCATGCAGGCCTATTACTATGTAGTCCAGAGAGGCCTTGAATTCATGGTCATCCTCCTGTCTCAGCTTCCTGAGTTGGGATTATAGACATCAGCCATCATGCCTTGCCCTTTGTTTCTTCCTTCCTTCCTTCCTTCCTTCCTTCCTTCCTTCCTTCCTTCCTTCCTTCCTTCCTTCCTTCCTTCCTTCCTTTCTTCCTTTCTTTCTTTCTTCCTTTCTTTCATTTGCTTGCTTTTTTATTACCCCAAGACAGGCTTTTATTATGTAGTCCTGGCTGTCTTGGAACTCACTCTGTAGACCAGGCTAGCCTCAAACTCACAGAGATCTGCCTGCCTCTGCCTCCAGAACACATGAATTAAAAGCATGTGCACCACTGTCTGGCTTGCTCTGCCATTTTTAACTTCGTTCTAAAGAATATTTATCTGTTGTGGGAGAGATGGGCTCTGATCTTGTTTTAAAGGGATCCTGGTTCCTGGACAAGTCCCCTGCCATGAACTGTCTGTCATTTTTGGTTAACTTTCTTTACATGATTACTACCACTACTAATATTGGTTTATCAAGACAGGGTTTCTTTTTTGGTTTGTTTGCTTTGTTTTGTTTTTTGTTTTTCGAGACAGGGTTTCTCTGTGTAGCCCTGGCTGTCCTGGAACTCACTCTGTAGACCAGGCTGGCCTCGAACTCAGAAATCCGCCTGCCTCTGCCTCCCGAGTGCTGGGATTAAAGGCGTGCGCCACCGCTGCCCGGCCAAGACAGGGCTTCTTTATGTAACACTAGCTGTCGTTGAACTTGATCTGTAGATCAGACTGGCCACAAACTCACAGAGATCCACCTGCCTCCGCCTTTCAAGTGTTGGGATTAAAGGCATGCATCACCACAGCTGCTATTATTATTATTATTATTATTATTATTATTATTATTATTATTATTATTGAGAGAGAGGATATCTGGTGCCAGTCTGCCTTCTTTCTTTCTTTCTTTCTTTCTTTCTTTCTTTCTTTCTTTCTTTCTTTCTTTCTTTCTTTCTTTCTTTCTTTCTCTCTCTTTCTCTCTCTCTCTCTCTCTTTCTTAAGATTTGTTCATTTTATGTATGTGAGTACACTGTCACTGATTTCAGACACACCAGAAGAGGGCATCAGATCCCATTACAGATGGTTATGAGCCACCATGTGGTTGCTGGGAACTGAACTCAGGACCTCCGGAAGAGCAGTCAGTGCTCTTAACCGCTGAGCCATCTCTCCAGCCCTACCCCAATTTTCTCGAGGCAGTCTCATTGTAGCCCAGGTTGGCCTTGAGCTTGCTATCTAGCCTTGAACTTGGTTTGTAGCCCAGGCTGACTCTGAGCTTGGTTTTCTTTAGAACGCTGTCCTGCGCACTTGATTATCTTATTATTCTTATTCTAGTTGCTGGCGTAATAAACAAATGAATAGGGTACTTGCTGTGTCTGTGAGCTTGCTTACCAATGTGCTGTTACTTTTTCCTTCAACATTGTATCCAGAATTTGGTGTCCACAAAGTAGGTAGAAGTTGGAGATTGCTGTGTTCTGACTATCCTGAATTTCTGAGACTCATGTGATCCTCAAGGTGACTGACCTCGAGCCTGTGGTTCCAAACCTGTACTGGGGTCCTTCTGTGGAAGGATCATGGAGCTCCAGGCTATCCCACAGATGTCTGCAGCATCCTCATGGCCGGAGATGTGGAAAATTCCTTCTGCTCCAGTGACCTGGAGCCAGGCGTCTCCTGGGTTGGAGTGTGTGTGGCTGTGCTGAGCAGACTGTGGCTACCTCAGCAGAACACAGTGTTCTTTCTCCCTAGGGAGCCATTTCTTTCTACTATGTCCAGCGCTATGGATTCCCTCCAGGATGCAAAGTGGTAGCCTTCACTGGGGACAACCCAGGTAAGTGCCTTGGTGAGGGTTGCTCTGCAAGCGGACCAGCTGGGTTGCTGTACTTCCTTCTTTTCCATATGTGTGTGTGTGTGTGTGTGTGTGTGTAAATATATATATATATATATATATATAAAATGGTTTTTTTTTTTTTTTTTGAGGAGTCTCTGAATGCCTAGCTCAGGCTGACCACATATGCTTATTAGTCCCTTTGCCCTAGCCTTCCTCTCAGGTACAGGGACTATGGATGTGAGCCATCACACCTGATTCTTACCGGACTTTAAAGAATCCTCTTGGTCCTCTCTCTCTCTCTCTCTCTTTCTCTCTCTCTCTCATGTGTGTGTGTGTGCGCATGTGCACATGTGTGTGGGAGCATGTGTAGACAGGGGACAGCCCTGGCTATTTGCCATTCCTCATATGCTGCCTACCTTCTCTTTTTACACAATGTTTCTCACTAACCTGGAATTCCCAGGTAGACTATGCTGGCTGGTTGTATAGAGCCTCAGAAATGTATTAGGTCTCCACCTTCCTAGTGCTGGGGTAACATGCAGCAGGTGCCACCATGCCCAGCCCACTAGCCAGCTTCCTGACGAAGGCTTCTGTGCTGTTCTCTTTTCCTTCTGAATTCTGGCTCTTTATCTCAACCCCAGCCTGGCCCCACCATCCCAAAGGCTCAGGCATGGGCTCGGGCCTGTACTGTGTTGGTGAAGGTCAGTGGGTGTAAAGAAGACAGTTGTCTCCCCACCCCCTGCACCCCCACCTCATTCTATCCCAGCCACTGCCTCAGCTCCTCAGCCTGTTCTTCAGGATTCGGGGGTTTTTTGTTTTTGTTTTTGTTTTTTTTTCTTCGAGATAGGGTTTCTCTGTGTAGCCCTGACTGTCCTGGAACTCTGTAGACCAGGCTGGCCTCGAACTCAGAAATCCACCTGCCTCTGCCTCCCAAGTGCTGGGATTAAAGGCGTGCGCCACCACTGCCCGGTCAGGATGCTATTTTGAGGTCTATAAACAGTTTGCTTCTTGTGGCACCCTCCACCTTGGCTCTTTTCCTTCAGGGACTTGCGAGACCTCTGGTTTCTGTGAAAGACCAGATGGGCCACACTGAGGAGTATGCTATGTGCTGTATTTCAGCCCCACAGGGAAAGCCAGCTTTTCCTAGTGAGCCTTCAAAGGACTGTTCACATTGGAGGCCTTCTCCTTGTCAGCTTCTTCCTAGGCTAGTGCATTAGCTTCCATCCTTCTGGTCGACTTGCTGTATGGGTGTCGGGGCTTCAGCTGTGCTGACCTCCTGGGATGGAGATCTGCACTGGGCACTGCACAGCCATGAGGCACACTCGACTGCCAAATTTAGGGGTCTCTGTTTCTGTTCCTATTTCTCCCCCACTCAGTTCATCCAGTCACCATTTAGGGTGCACCGGCTATGTGCCAGGTCCTCTTTAGTGCTGGGGGCACGTCAGCAAAGAGGGCAGAGGAGATTGCTACAGGGAACCCTGTGTCTGCAGGAGGCAGTCATTATAACCGCAGCCCTTCCTTTGGCCTGGGTGAGCAAAACCCACTGTGCTCCTGTCTCACCTTTGTCTTTGCTGTCATGTATGTTCTTGATGCCTTGGCCTGGTCTCCTTGGTTCTCTGGGCATGGAGTACCTGGCAGTGGTGGGAAAAACTCAGCCCAAATCAGGGCCTTGGCTAGAGCAGTCCACCCTTTGACCCCTGTCACCTTTTGGCTCCTTAAACTCAGCTCGCTCAACTGTGTAAGGCAGAAGGTGGTATCTGTGCCACTGTCTAGGCGGTTACTGCGGTTTGCTCTGTGGATCCCCCCCCCCCCCCCCCGGTGACTCTAACCAGAGGTTTCTCTTCCATTCCCAGCGTCACTGGCTGGCATGAGGCTGGAGGAAGGGGATATTGCGGTAAGGTGACTTCTCACACCTACAGACCTTCTGTCCCGGGGACCGGGGTGCTGAGTTTCAGCTGTGTGTTGGCTTCTGTCAGAGGGTCTGCTGCCTCTAAAGAGGATGGAGGCTCACTAGCTTTCATTGTCCTTTGCTGATGTCAAGCAAGACTCCTGTCTGCTTGATGGTGACTGTCTGCTGGGCTCAGTGGCCGAGGGTTGGAGGAGGGCCAGGGTGTTGTGAGCTTCCGGGTATGCAGGGAGATTTCTTCTATGGCTTTTTTTACATCTACCAGGGAAGCCATTTTGGAAACCATTACTTCGATGATTCGGTATTAAGCTCTAGAAAGTCAATGATGGTATTCACGAGAGCCTGAATCTGGGTAGCTGACTTGAGGAGTCAAGAAAAAAAAAAAGAAAAGAGTTGGCATTTGTCACCTGCAGTATGAGGATCAAAGTGACTTGTTGATGGCAGGGTGGGATGCGGAGTCCATCCCTGGCAGAGGACACTTGTAGGCAAGCCCCAGGTACCTCACCCTCTGCTCTGCTCTCGTCAGGTCAGCCTGGGCACCAGCGATACACTATTTCTCTGGCTCCAAAAGCCCATGCCTGCCTTGGAAGGTCACATCTTCTGCAACCCAGTGGACACACAGCACTATATGGCGCTTCTATGGTAATCCTGGAACTTCCGGGATGGGGAAAGAAGGTGCACACAGGTCAGACCCAACCAGACACCCCCAAGCTCTTCCTCATGGGTAGCCGAGACTACAGGGACACATGAGTTTTTGCTTGACAGCAGAACCATCTGGGGAAGAGCCCAAGACCTGTGGTCCCCCAAGCTTGGATACAAACCCTCCCTCCACTGCTGCCCCGTGTGGCAGTGGTTTTGTAAGAAAGGTGCTTACTTCGTGGCGCTCTGACATACATATTTAACTTGCCCCTCAGCAAATGGTCTGGGGGACAGCTTGCTTCCTGAGAGTTCTTACAGGAGCTGTGTGCTCCATGTCCTGGTCACAGGTCTTTGGTACCTGTTGGAAGCCACCTGGTTTGGAAGGCTTTTGAGCTGCAAGCATCAAGAACCACTGGAGAATATTTAAGACTAGTTGGTCTAGTACCCAGCCCTATTGAACTGATACAAGCATAGAAAGCCCTCTGTGGGTCCCTCTGTGGCAGTGTCCAGCATAAACAGATCCCGAGATACGTGTGAGTCCAGCACCTTCTAGGATGACCATGAAACCACAGGAGAGACTCAGATACTTGAGATTTGGGTTGCCTATCATGTCCCACCCATGCGTTATGGTCTAGTCTGACCTGAAGACCATCTGCATGGGACTCTTTCAACAACCCTGGGTCTAGTCTGGGAGTAAAGTTTAGTAGTCAAATCCTTGCCCAGCATGTGAGGCACCTGGGTTCCAACCTATCACCACAAAACCTGGGAGCTCATACTGTGTGTGTTTCTGCAGCTTTAAAAATGGCTCTCTCATGAGAGAGAAGATCCGAGATGAGTCCGCCTCCTGTTCCTGGAACAAGTTCTCTAAGGCCCTGCAGTCCACGGAGATGGGAAACAACGGAAACTTGGGTAGGCGGGGCTGTCTACGAGGGCAGCAAGGCTCAGAGCACCATGAGTTAGGGGCATGGGGAAGATGCAGGGGGCTTTCTGTCTCCACATGTATTCTCATGAGCTGGTGTGGGCCCCCAGGTTCTGAGGGTGCACTCATGTGGTTACCCTTGGCTGCTGCTCCATAAACATCCAGTGAGAGGTCAGACTCCAGTTATATCTTCTTCCCCTTCAAAGTCCCTGAAGACAGCATCAGAGATGGCGGCCCTGGGATCTACTGTGGCCCGCTGCTTCTCAGTATGCAGGTTTCTGTCCCTGACAGAAGGCAGCACAAGGCTGTCCTGAGGAAGGAGAGGACGTGTCTCTCTGAACATACCCCGTCTGGTGCTCAGGGTTAGTGCCGCAGCTTTCTTCAGCTGAGCTGCCAAGTGGAAGTAAGAAAGGGTGACTCAGACTAGCCCAGGCCTTCCCAGTCCCCTCTGTCCTGTGGGGGAGAAAGGTCTGAGGATATCACAGGGCTCCTCTAGGGCATGGGAGGAGGCTGAGGCACAGATGACATAACTTTGCTTCATCCTTTTTGAAGTCTTTTGAGAAATTGTTCTTTTGCTCCAGAGTGCTGACAGGTAATCCCTTTCTGGTTTTGCTTCAGGTTTTTATTTCGATGTAATGGAGATCACCCCTGAAATTATCGGACGTCATAGATTTAATGAAGAAAACATTGAGGTACTTGTGTCTTTTCATGTGTATATGTGTGGTGTGTATATATTTACATGTATGTTGCTGGTAGGCCTGCTTGTGGCAGCCCAAGCCTGACACTGGAGTCTTCCTGGGCTGCTCTTCTACCGTATTCATTGGACAGGTTCTCTCAGTCAAAGCCAGAGCTTGCTCAGGGGATTCTCCAGCTCCACCTTAGGAGGCTCCAAAGTCAGGTCCTCTTACTCACACCACAAGCAGTCTAATTGGTAGCTGTCTTCCCAGCCCCAGACACATGCTGTTGGCTTTAGAACTACATTCATTGACTCTGGAGTTGAGCCCTGTTTAACAACTGGCCCTTGGCATGCTGCTTTTAGGTGTACATTCATCTGTTCATCTATGGGTGTACTTAAGTGTATTCTAGAGGTGAGGTCTCGGAGGTGGGGGGTTAGACAGGTCCTGTCCTTCCTCTAAGGGAGAATGCAAGTGACCAGAGAGCTCTGTGAGCTACTGTCGGTTCCCCGGCTGCTGTTGCAGGATGTTTCCTTGGTAACCCTATCTTCCACTGTGCAGCAGCTCCTGGGTCCTGAGGGCAGGGATTTCTTCCTAGTGCAAAGGCCTGTGGGAGAGACGGTGACATTTGTTGAGAAGCGTGGGGTTCAGGCATCATGCTCATGGTTTCAGTTTCAACTCTGCCATGTAGGCACCACTAGCCCTTTTTATAGATGGAGAAGCGGAGGCCTAGCCTTAATGACCTGCCCAAAGTCGCAAGGACATAGGTGGAGGAGGAGGAAATGACTCAAACCCAGACCTTCTTGGCTGGAAGCTGCATTTCTCTCATTTCCGTGTGACCCCTTCCAGGAGAGTCCCTGTTTGAAATTGATTTTCTGGTAGTCGCCGTGAGCTGGCACCATGTTTTGGGAACTGGAGCTAGAGGATGTTTGTTACCCCAATGGATGTTGGAGGAACTCTTGGGGGACTCTGTAGTCACTGTCAACTTTTATCCCAGCACTCAGAGGCTGAGTCAGGCAGATCTCTGGGTATCCCAGGACAGTCAGGGCTATGTAGAGAGTCTCTGTCTCAAACAAACAAAAACAAACAGAACTGTAGAAAATTCATCCTGGTCCTCGGGTTGGAGTTAAGTTCAGTTTCTATTTATAGAGAAAAGATACACATGCCTGCTCTCAAGTACATCAGTCCTAAGCTCATCTAGGAGATCATCTAGGAGAAAGTAGGGTTCTTCATCCATCCACTCGGTACATACATGTAGATGTATGTGGATCATGTGTGTGCCTGGTGACCTCAGAGGCCCAAAGAGGACATTGGGTCCCCTGGAACTGGAAGTTTACGTATTTGTGAGCTGCCATGTGGGAGCTGGGAACCAAGCCTAGGTCCTCTGCACAGTTTGGGGTGAGCTGTGCGTGTGAGAGCCATGTTTGTGCGAATTTGCAGCAGAAGACATTGGTGGTTAAAATAAGATCACCTGTGCACATGCACGAAAACACGAGGGCACCCAGAGTCCCTCACACTGTGCCTGTTTTACACACACACGCATGCACACACACACACAGAGTCCCTCACACTGTGCCTGTTTTACACACACACGCATGCACACACACACACAGAGTCCCTCACACTGTGCCTGTTTTACACACACACACGCATGCACACACACACACAGAGTCCCTCACACTGTGCCTGTTTTCTGGAGACAGGTCTCAGCATTCCCTGGGGATGTGGAGATCCGAGCACTGATTGAAGGACAGTTCATGGCCAAGAGGATTCATGCAGAAGGCCTAGGCTACCGAGTCAGTAAGTGAGGGGGGAGCTGGACGTGTTCTGGGGCATGTGGGGGTTTCGGGGAGGGCAGGGGAGGGGGACGAGGCTCAGAGACAGTGTCTCCTCAGGCCTTACATTATAGGGTGCTGTGGGGAGGCGGTGGACGGACTGGGTGGGGTGAGAAAGCAATTGAGGCGCCTTAGAGCAGGTATGAGGCAGAGGCAGGGTGGCCTGCTTCTCAGCTCTGTCACTGCTAAACCGATCGATAGGTCATGGATTAGAGGCCTCTCCGAATGAGGTCTTCCTGTGTCCCCAGCAGTGTGCTAGCTGCAGAGAAACATCCTGAACTTATTTATTTATTTAGGAATTTTTTTTTTTAATTTAGGTTTTTTGAGACAGGGTTTCTCTGTGTAGCCCTGGCTGTCCTGGAACTCATTCTGTAGACCAGGCTGGCCTCGAACTCAGAAATCCACCTGCCTCTGCCTCCCAAGTGCTGGGATTAAAGGTGTGCGCCACCACTGCCTGGCGTGTGGTTTGGTTTTTTTTTGTTTTTATATCCAGAAGTTTCTGAGAAATGAGATTGTGTGAGCAGGGCAGAGAAGTTGGGTCTGAATGCCTAGCAGGGGTTTTTGGACCATCAATAATGGACATTTAGGCAGAGGGGCAGCCCAGCAGCCTAGAGTGCAGAAGGTGCGGGAGAATCATATGTGGTTACCTAGAAAGCCATTCCTTTATGCCATAGAGACGCTTGCCCTCTTAGCAAGTTAAAAGCAAAGTCAGTCCTGCTCTGCAAATCCTGCTAGGTTCCTCTCAAACAAGATCCCCAGGTTTTAGGGGCGTCCTTTTCTATTTTTAAATATGTTTATAATTTGTGTATGGGGGACAGGCACACAGCATGAGAGTGGAGTCCGTTTCGCTCTTTCTACCATGTGAGCTCTGGGACTTGAACACTTGCCACCAAGTGTCTCAGCAGATTTTTTTAATTTTATTTTTCATTTTTAAAATTTCATTTAATTATGTATGAATGCTTCAGCTGCACAGATGTCGATGTACCACTTGTGTGCCTGCTGCCTACAGAGGCCAGAAGAAGGCACTGAGGCCCCAGGAACTGGAGTTGCAGACAGTTGTGTGCTGCCATGCAGGTGCTGGGAATCAAACCCAGGGTCCTCTGGAAGAGCAGCCAGTGCTCTTAATCATTGAGCCATTTCCTAACACCCCCCCCTTTCCCATAATTTTGGCAATGGGACCCAGGACCTCGTGCCTGCTAGGCAAGTACTCTACCGCTGAGCTGTATCTCCAGCTCTCAACAGGATCTCTCAAATACACATGCCTACAAACACCAAGGTGCGCACATGGAGGTGCATGTCTGTATTTCTCCAGGCTCTTGGGTGGTTCGGCCAGCTCAGGGTTTGTTCTTGGTCAGTCACCAGCACGTTTAGTTTTAATAGTGCCTAAGAATCAAAGGGGCATTTCAAGAAAGATACACATGCGTAAATAAGTAAATAAATAAACAAATAAATGTAAAAAAGAATGTAGGTCTGGGTTGGGCATGGCAGTACATACTGGTGAACTCAGGTAGATCAAGAGTTCTAGGTCATCCTCTACAACAGAAGACAGTTTGGGGCTAGCCTGGACTAGATGAAATCCTATCTCAATCCCTGTCAAAGGGTGATGGAGGAGAGATAGCTCAGTGGCTAAAATGCCTACTACGCTTAGAGAAGACTTAGAGTTCAGTTCCCACCAGTCAAGTGTAACCCCAGATCTGGGGGGGACCCAGCACCCTCTTCTGGTATCCACAGGCTCCCATATGTATATTCACATACCCAGACCCCTACACATAGAATGAAATAAATCCTTTGAAAGAGTGAGATAATAATAATAATAGTAATAATAGTAACAACAACAGCAACAACAATAATAATAACCCCACCAAAGCTTTTTATAAGATTTGGGTATGGAGCACTTATCAATAAAAGAAAACTTCTATTGTTAGTTTGTTGGGAGATTTTTTTTTCCTTTTTGGGGGACGGGGTGGGGTAGAGCAAAGTAGATGGTAGTAGAACTCGGAGTCTTGTGTTTGCTCTGCCAACAGAACTACATCCCCCGACCCCAAATTTTTTTATATTTTAGTTGGTAAAGACAATAAAGGCAGAGGGACTATAGATTCCCTGGAAAATTACATCTAAGGGGCCTTGCATAAACAAGCCAAGCTTTGGGTCACTCCAGAGCTCTGGAAGATCATTGGCCATAGATAGAGCCACCGCAAGCCATCCAGGGCTGAAGGGCAGTCCTTTCTGCCTTGAGAGAATTGCTACGAGCATTTCCGTTCCATTTCATCTTTTGTCTTCCAGTGCCTAAGACAAAGATCCTGGCCACGGGAGGAGCGTCTCACAATAAAGACATCTTGCAGGTACGAGTGGTGGTGGCCCTGTACCACAGCCTCTTCTTTGTCTTGTATCTTGGAGCTGGATGTCTTCCTTAATCACTCTCCCCCTTATTTGGGGAAATAAACTCTCACTGACCCTGGAGCTCACAGATTTGACTAAAATGGCTGGCCAGCAAGCCCCAGGGGTCAACTACAATGGCTGGCCAGCAAGCCCCAGGGATCAACTACAATGGCTGGCCAGCAAGCCCCAGGGATCAACTACAATGGCTGGCCAGCAAGCCCCAGGGATTCGATGATCGACTACAATGGCTGGCCAGCAAGCCCCAGGGATTCGATGATCAACTACAATGGCTGGCCAGCAAGCCCCAGGGATTCGATTCCCCAGGGCTGGGAGTGCAGGCATGTGCTGCACGGTCAGCTTCCTTACATGGATTCTAGGGGTTTCAAGTCAGGTCCTTGTACATATGCAGCACGCACTGCACTTACTGAATAAGCCACCTTCTTCTCAGCTGCCCATCCATTTGTCTTGCGACACTTGAGGCTTTGGGTTTGATTTTTAGCACTGAAAATAAATAAGTAAATGCACTTAAGTCAAAGTTTCTATTGCTGTGATAAAACATCCTGAGCAAAAGCATCTTAGGGAGGAAAGGGTTTGTTTCACCTTACAGCTTTTAAGTCCATCACTGAGGGATGTCTGGGTAGGAATGAATACAGAATCCTACAGACAGGAACTGATGCAGAGGCCATGGGTGCTGCTTACTGGCTTGCTCCCTATGGCTTGCTTAGCCTGCTTTCTCAAACAACCTAGGACTACTTGCCCGGGGACGGCCCCACCCACATCAATCACTAATTAAGAAAATGCACCCACAGGCTTGTTGACAGGCTGATCTTAAGAAGGCAATTTCTCAACCATGTTTCTGTCTTCTCAGATTCTAACTTGTATCAAATTGACAAAAAACAAACAAACAAACAAAAAACCAAAAACCACAACAAACCAACCAGGATATAAATAGTTAATCTAAAAAGCCTGGGCATAGACACGAGGACCTGAGTTCAGATTCCTACCAATAGAAAAAAGTCTACCTTGGTTGTGTGTCCCTGTAATCCCAACACTGGGAAGTGGAGACAGGAGGTGCAAGTGTCGCAGTTCTGAGTGGAAGGTATCCTGGCAGTCAGGAGCCAAGGAATATAGCAGAGTCACACCACACAACAGACCTTACACAACAGGCATAGAGAGAGACACAAGAGGATGGCTGCCTCTGCTGAGGAGAGAAGCAGCGAAGACTGAGCAGGTGGGCGGGCTTACCCAGGGTTTCCTGAGAGAGAGGGGGGGGGAAGCTTTCCCATGTGGTCTGGGATTGGATGGATTTGGGGGGGGCAAGCTCAGTGATTAGTGGGATTTTTTTTTTTTTTTTGGCCTCATCTTGGGTTTTTTTTCCCCACTAGCCAGCGGAGCCAGGCTGTTCTTCTTCCTCAAGGGGCTGGAACAGCTGTCACTGCCATTAGAGAAGTCTGGGCAGCAGGAGCCTAGCTGATTGCTCGAACCCTTTGAAGGGCTTACAGAGGGTCTCTTCAAGTGTTGGCCCAAGCCATTCTACCACTTTGTAAGATGAAGGCCAAATTACAGACTCTTTCGCAGGATTCCTCCTTCCCCACACACATGCACACAAACACACAAAAAAGTACAGGGGCCTGGACGTGGTGGTGCACTGTTTTCAATCCCAGTGCACAGGAGGCAGTGGCATGTGGATCTGTGAGTTTTAGGCCAGCCTGGTCTAAAGAGTGCTACACCAGCCAGGGCTACCCAGTATGATCTGTCTTAAAAGAAAAGGCACAGGGCATAGCTTGTCCTCTCTCTCTGCACTCAGGAGGCTGAAGCAAGCACATGATGTGTTTGCTGTTAGGTTGGTTACATAGCAAATTTCAGACTGGCTTGAGCTATGTGGTAGATCTCATCTTTTAAAAGGTCTAGAGTCAGCCTGTAGACTGTAGCTTTCTCTAGGGTCTTCCTGTCATCACTGGCTCCACGTGCTTAGGGCAGCAGTGATTGGATGGAAGGGATCAGAGGACCCGAGGAAAGAGAACAGAGCCTAGAAGGGTCCAAATGATCTCTCTGAGCGATGACTTGCCCACTCCAACTTCTGTGCCATCCCAGGTACTTGCAGATGTTTTTGGAGCCCCTGTGTACGTCATAGACACTACCAGTTCAGCCTGCGTTGGCTCTGCATACCGAGCTTTTCATGGTAGGTCAATGCATGGGGCAGGACTGTCTCACAAGTGTTTAAGCACCACTAGGCTGAGAATCGTGGGAAGGGGAGAGGGTGCATTCCCTGTTGAGGGCATCACGGTCTCAGGACTGTTAGCCTCATTTTTATCCCTCCCAGCAAGAATGAACCCCGACCCTTTGTATGCTCTAAAGTGGACAAAGAGAGGCAGGATTTAAATTGGATGAGGCCTGACCAAGTCAAACTCTAAAGACAGACCAAAAATGCCACAGCGCATGCTTAAGGACAGCCTAGGTGTGGTCTGTACAGTCAGGGGAGATGAAGGCAATGGATGGAGTCCCGAATAGCAAGAAATTGAGACAGTGGTGAGGGCCTCAGAGCCAAGAAGTCCAGAACCATGGACAGCTCCCCAGAGGCCCTGGCTCTGCTGGCTGTCTCCCTGAAACCTCCGACATTACTGACAGACAAAGTTAGTTAGGGTTAAGACTAGCCTCAATTAGGCACCCTGTGACCTGTCTGCTAGGAAACTCCTGGCTGTCAAGTGCATCAGGGGCTCCACCCTTTTGCCTAGGGGTTCATTCTTTCCCTGTGAACTCACTCCTCAGCACAGCTACTTAAACTTGATATTTCTTTCAACACTGAAAAGGAAGGGTGGAGTGCTGTCCATTAATGATCAACCTTTACCCTCATTCCTGTCTCTCCTCCAACTCCTGCAACTTCTTGTAGCAAGATCATTGGGGAATTTACTTCCAAATTGTTACTTCTTACCCCAATGCTGTAAACTGAACCCAGGGCCTTGTGCTTGTCTCTGCTTGGTAGGCTGCATCACAAAGCTCTTTTTTTCTCTCTCTCTCTCTCTCCCCCCTCCTTTAATATACTTTTTGTTTTGAGATGAGATCTCACCAAGTTGTCCAGGTTGATTTGTAACTCACTCTGGATTCCAGGTGGGCCTTGAACTTGCCATTCATTATAACAACAGCAACAGCAACAACAAAATCACGCATTTTAAGTATTTTTTTTTTTTCAAGCAATTTTGCTATCAGTGACTTTTAGTAAATCTTCTGAGCTGGGTGACTTGTTTAAAGACTTGGGTTTTCTTGTGTGGTGTTGGGTAGGAGCCTGAGTCTTGTGAGCAGCCTTGACTGGTTGATGGTGTTTTGTCACCATAGCAATGTCTGACACACTCAGTTAACATCTTCATGTGACATGCATGGATGTGAGATGACCTTTCCCCTCTAGGCCTTGCAGGAGGGACAGGTGTGGCCTTTGCAGAGGTTGTGAAATCAGCGCCACAGCCCAGCCTGGCTGCCACCCCCAACCCCAGAGCTTCCCAGGTGAGAAACCATTGGATTTTCTCTTAGCACTTGCCTTTCAATCTGGCTTGGGCCTTTTTTCTTTTCTTTAGAAGGTAAGGTTTTTCTCTCTCATCTATATTAAACCTCCTATACTCAACCAGAGGGAAATCTTACCTCAGCCCCCCAAATCCATCCTTCCTACCCCTGCAAATTCTCACAGCACTTGTGCATTGAACCTAGGGTCTCACCCATGTGAAACATTCACTTGACTACAGAATTACATCCTTGGCATACAAAGAAGCCAAGGGTGCTGGGAACTGAACCTGGGTTCTCTGCAAGATCATACATGTTTTTAACCAATGAACCATCTCTCCAATGCCTCAATTTTTCAAATTTAAAAATAGAAACAAAATTTTCTTTCTTTTTTTGTTTGTTTGCTTGTTTGTTTTTTCAAGACAGGGTTTCTCTGTGTAGTCCTGGCTGACCTGGAACTCACTGTATAGACCAAGCAGGCCTCTGCCTCCTGAGTTCTGGGATTAAAGGCGTGTGCCATCAACACCCATCAAACCAAATTAATTTTAACAAT
>CM052706.1:4588123-4604982 GCA_028551405.1 Uromys caudimaculatus | reverse complement strand
TGATGTCATAATTCTCATTGGTTTTGCACAAGGTTTGTGAAATTTGGAATACGTTGTATATATATATATATATATATATATATATATATATATATATATATATATATATATATATATATATATATATATAAACGTTGAAGCTGCAAGCAGCCATACGAGTCACTTCCCCTTCCCCGTTATATATTGCTCTTTCTGCCTGTCCAGGTCTATGCAGCCCTTCTCCCTCGGTACGCTGAACTGGAACAGAGAATCTTGTCCAAGGCCCAGAGGCCTGTGGAATGAATTCTTCGGGCCCAGACACCCTGCTGCCTCCCTGGTGGCACTAGTCCTGTGCTTGGCTGTGCTCTGTGGAGTGCTCCTGTCCTATCTTGTCCTGGGCCATCCTGAAGCCGTGATTCCTTGGAGACACGTGGGCTCCATGCCCTGGGATAGAAAAGCAATTTCCCCTGTCTTAGGATGTAGGGTATGGCCACCAAAGACAGTCATGTTCCCCTTTCAAAGGGACCAAACAGCAGGCTAGGGAGAGACAGACAGCCTTTTCCCTGACTGTGACCACGCCTCCTTCCTCACCTTCAGCCACCTCCCCTATCCTCGAACCGCCCCCTCCATCCTTCCCTGCAAACCAGACTAAGCCACTTCTCTCCTGCCTGTGACTCTAGCAGCTGTCTCCTCCTTCCTGTTTCTTTAGGTGTCTTCCCAGGGCTCTCTCCTCTCTGTCTCTCCTTCATCTTCCCACTCAAGACGACCTTCATACGACCTTCATGGGCCTGGTGAATATCCTTCCTTCCCAGAGACAGGGGTTTCCCGGGTGACCTGGCTAGGCATCTCCAGTTGTGTGTTTTGAGAAGTTTCTAAATTCTGGCTTTCTTTTGGGTCTCCTCTAGGCTGCCCTCAAACTTTCTTTGTAGCCAAAGGTGACCTTAAGCTTATGATCTTCCTGCCGCCATACCCCAAGTATGTGCCACCACACTTGGTTTATGCAATACCAGGAATCGAACCCGTGGCCTCATGCATTCTAGGCAGACATTCTACCTGTTGAGCCACACGCCCACGCCCAGCCTGGGTTTCCGTTTTACTTGGCATACTTTGGTTTTGTTTTTTTTGTTTTGTTTTGTTTTTTTGAGACAGGGTTTCTCTGTGTAGCCCTGGCTGTCCTGGAACTCACTCTGTAGACCAGGCTGGCCTTGAACTCAGAAATCCACCTGTCTCTGCCTCCCAAGAGCTGGGATTAAAGGCCTGCGCCACCACTGCCCAGCACTTGGCATACTTTGTGACTTTCACTCCCACATATCCTGCTATGTTTGAGCTGTGTCCTCTCTGTCCACCCCTGTTTTACTTTACACTTTTCCTAGTGATCTCAGTCCTGTATCACCCCCTGGAGTTTTCCTCTGCCACAAGGCTGGGCTGAACGCAGGGGTTTTAAACCAGACCACTGGATCTGACACAGCAGAAAGATGCTGTGCAGGTATGAGATCAGGATCAGAGCAGTGAGTGCTAGGAAATCAGAAGGACAGAGCATAGATGGAGAGAGTTGCGTCTAGACTGAGGTCGCTTGGAAGACTAGGGACGTGAGGGGGGAAGAAGCCACAAGCAGCCATCTTGCCCACAGCTAACCCACAGTGCCGACGGAAACAGCCGCTGGGATGCTGCTTGTTTACAGAGATTTTACACTACCGACCAACTGCAAAGGCATCTGGGACCACAAAACAGTTAACTAGGACGACATTCCAACAGATCTTTCTTACAATAAGTCAGATTGTGGATGAAAAAGGCCACCATAGGTGACAAGTTAAAAAACAAATCCAAATGGAAACACAGGAAGCCTATATGAGAAGACACTGAACAGGATAGACTGTGACAGATCTGGAGACTTTTACAACACATCAAAGAGGAGGAAGACCTGGCAGGAAGTTCATGGAGGCACCAGAAAAGAAGTGAGGAGATAAAGACAAGATCCCTGTTGATATTTAGGACTTCCCAAAATAAACAAAATTTTGAAAACACTTAAAATCCACCTCTGCCCACTTCCCCTTTATTGGTGCAGGGGCTTGAACCTGTGACTTTGAAGATGCTGAGCAAGCCCTCTCTTACTGGGATGTGCTGCCAGCTTCACAAACGTGTTGATAAGAGTCTACCATGTAATTTAGATGTGTTCTAGCAGTGTTTTGAGATCTGTATATCACTGATCCAACATCAAAAGGCTTAGATCATAAATTAGGGTGGTGTGGGGGGAGGGTGGGGAGGGAGGATGGGCGAGCGAGGGGTGGGGTGTTTGGTGGGGAGATGCCTCAGGGGCTAAGAACACCAGCTGTTTCTCCAGAGGACCTGAGTTCTGCTCCTAGCATCCACACGGCAGCTCACAACGATCTGTAACTCCAGTCCCAAGGGGATCTGATGGCCTCTTCTGTACTCCAAGTGGTACACACACACACACACACACACACAGGAAAACAGCCATACATATAAAATACCCTAACAATATTCCAACATACAGTGTGTAATAAATCACGTTTTGTGTGGTGAAGGTAAAAATGAAGTTAAGACCAAAAAATGCTACTCTCTTACAAAAGAAAGGCCAGTCTGGTGTCAGATTTCTCCCTGGGAAGAGGAGGAGGGACTTTGTTTCTTATGGTGCATCTTGACAAGTATGCAAGTGTTCACATCTAACACAGCTTGTTTTTTTAATTTATTTTTAAAGATATATCTATATATCTACCTATGTACACTGTTGCTGTCTTCAGACACACCAGAAGGCATCGGATCCCATTACAGATGGTTGTGAGCCACCATGTGGTTGCTGGGAATTGAACTCAGGACCTCTGGAAGAACAGTTAGTGCTCTTAACCACTGAGCCATCTTTCCAGCCCCAACACAGCTTGTTTAAGTTTAGTCAACATGATTGGTCTTGAGTAGGCTCGGGGAGTGCTTAGTGATGGGTAGGTGCAGGGCCTATGGGGGAAGTATGGTCTCATGGATCCAGACATTCTTAATAAGGCTTTGAAGCATCTTGGTAGGACCAAGGTCACCAGCCCCACCAGACTCAACAAGACTAGGAAAAGTCACTGAATATGCAGGCAGGCGCCCTGGGACATTATCAAAGAATAAAGAAATGAAGAAAACTATAAGGACTAGTGAGGTGGCTCAGTGGGTAAAGGGGCTTGGGATTTTAGTTCGAGCTCCAGGGTCCTTTGATGTTCATACTTGTGCTATGGCAATGAGGATCCCCTCACCTGTGACGTAAGCAGAGGACAAAAGTGTGCTCAGGTCTGTACAGTGTTTTAAAGTCATGCCTTAGCTAGTTTGCTCATTGCTCCTTAGCATGCTCCCAAAGACAGCTGTCACCATACCAGGAGACGAAGGGAGACCCTGACATGAAAGAATGTCAAATGGCACTGCCCGGACAAAGTTATCAGCTAGCATAGGACAAAGGGGGATGTCCTCGTTTGCTTTCTCTTGCTGTGATGAATACCATGGTCAAAAGCAATGTAGTGGAAGAAAGGGTTAATTTCATCTTCCCTTTCCAGGTCAGTCATCTCTGAGGGAAGTCAAGGCAGGAACTGAGCAGACACCATGAAGGCATGTTATTTACTGGCTCCATCACAGACTCATGCTCAGTTATGTTTCTTATACAGCCCAGGCACACGGGCCTAGGAATGGTGCCACCCACAGTAGGCCAGTACCTCCCACATCAACCACCAATCAAGACAGCCTCACAGATATGGCCACAGGCCAGTCTGATCTGGGCAGTCCCTCAGTTGAGAGTCCCTTAGATGACTCTAGATTGTCAGATTGGCAGCTGAAGCCAACTAGGACAGGAGAGGAGAAATGGGTAGTACAACGAGCTCATTGCTGCACCTGTGATTTTGAGGCGTTGATAATATTTGGAATTGCAAAGCAAATACTTGAGGCTTAAGTAATGAAAAAGGAGAACTGAGCAATAAAACTATTAAGTACTATGAAAGGCATTAGTGTTTAAAAAATCTATATAATCAGTATAATGAAGAGTTTTTAAAAAGCAAGAAAAATGCTAATCTCAGTACTATGGAGATGGGTCAGCAGGTAAAGGTGTTTGCAGCCTGAGTCCAAGCCCTGGGAATCCATATGACAGGAGAGAACTGACTCCACATGTTGTCTTCTGATTGCCATTCAGGCGTCCTGGTCTATGCATACGCTCATGTATACGCAATAAATAAATCTTGACAAATGCAAATCGTCCCCAAAGAAAAGGCAGCAGGTCATATAGCCGGTAATACATGGTAATTGCAGTTTTGTGCACGCAGTAAGCAGAAGTCCTAGCGTGAGTCCAGTCAGGAAATGTGAGAGCCCTTAATCCACCTACTAAATGAAAGAATTTCCAAACAGTGTGCAAACCAATGCATTCCTGTGTTTAGAGGAGACATGCACAGAACTGGTGGTTCAGAAAGACCGAAGAGTGGGGTGGTCAGCAACAGTCTATACACAAAGCTCACAGAAAGCAGCAAATGCAACATCCGTCTCACAGGGCAGAAGTGAAGTAAGAGACACAAAGAGGGACACCATAGTGTTAAGGACTTCACTTCACAATCATGATGTGCCAACCACCAGAGCTACAGGCTCAGCTATTTGTTTTGTCGGCTTGAAATAACATTCTGGAATCCTCTGCCTGGGCCAGAATCCCGTGTGCTATCTTCCTTTCCCGTTGGCTGTGTCCTGTCAAAGCACGTGACGTTCATGCAACAGCAGCAGGGGACACAGACAGTTGGGAAGAACAGAGTGTTAACACACCACTGTCCTATCGAAGGCTAAAGGAGACAAAGCTGCATGCAGGTGGTTTCTACAAAGTACACCTAAATGTACATTAAATATTCTGCTTTGCATGTGTGTGTGCATAGGTGTATGTGTGTGTATGAGTACATGTGTGTGTGGCTGGATACATGTGTGTAAAAGTGCATATATGTGTGTATATGGGTTCATGTGTGTATGCACTGGTACATGTATGTGCTGCTGTGTGTGTGTGTGTTTGTGTGTGTGTGTGCATGTGTGTGTGTGTGCATGTGTGTGTGTGTGTGGGTGCATGTGTGTATGCGTGAGTGCATATGTGTATGAGTACATGCGAAGGTTGGAGGTCAGGTGCCTTCTACCTTTTGTTTGAGATAGGGACTGGCTACTCAGCTTCCAGGGACTCATCAGTCTCCGCCTCCCATCCGGCCATCACTGGGATTTCACACACATGCTACCAAGCCTGGCTTTTAGTGTGGGTCCTGAGACTCGAACTCAGGGCTCTATGCTGTGGCGAGCATGATACCAACTAAATTATCTACCCACTCACACCTGCACAAACATCCCATACTGACATAGAAATATATCTATTCTCATACAGAAAAACGTATCATTTAGAGTGGGCAAGATGGCTGAACAGGTAAAAGTACATGCTTCCAAGCCTGGCAATCTGAGTGTGCCGCCCCCAGCCCATGTGATGGAAGGAGAACTCCCCAAAGTTGTCTTCTGACTACCACAGGAGCATGATGACATGTGTGTATACACACACAGAGACACAGATAAATAAACATTTTAAAACGACCATTTATTACACCAGAACAAAAACATGAAACAGCCACTACGCCTGGTTAGAAGAAAGCCTATTTTTAAAGTCCAATTTGGAAAAAAAAAAACCTTTCTATTAAACTCCTAGCAAAAGGTAGATTTAAAAAAAAAAAAAAAAATCAAGTCTCAGGCATGTTGACACATGCTTTCTACCCCAGCTCTTGGGAGGCAGAGGCAGGTAGGTTTCTGTGAGTTCAAGACCAACCTGGTGTACATAGTGAGTTCCAGGCCAGCCAGAGCTACATAGTGGGATTCTGTCTCAAAGAAAACAAAACAGAACAGAGGGAAACAACAACAAATTCCCAACTGGAGAGATGGCCTGGTGGCTTGCTAGTTAAGAACACTCGTTACTCTTCTAGAGGACCCAAGGTTGATTTAGCATGGCAGCTAATAATGATCTGAAACTCCAGTTCCAGAGGATTTGTCATCTTCCACATGCACTGTGCTACAAATGCATCTTCAAGTTAAAAAAATCCGTACCCCTCTCCAAATGTGATTAACAATGAAATCTATGGCATATAATGAAGGCAATAAATGAAAATATCTCTTAAAATCTGGAACACTGACGGCAATGAGAGAATAACATGAAATTAATTGGAGTGGCTTTTTTTTTTTTTTTTTTTTTTTTAATCCCAGCACTCGGGAATCAGAGGCAGCCAAATCTCTGTGTGTTCAAGGCCAGCCTGGTCTACACAGTAAATCCCAGGTCGGCCAGAGTTACATGGTGAGACTCTGTTTCGAAATAGTGTTTTATTTACTTTGTGTGAATCCCAGGTTGGCCAGAGTTACATGGTGAGACCCTGTTTTGAAATAGTGTTTTATTTACTTTGCGTGTGAGTATGGATGCACACATGCCCCAGAGTGGTGCAGAGAGGGGAAGGCAGCATTCAGGAGGTGGTAAGCAGCTTTTACCATGCTGAGGTAGGTTCTCTCTTCTGCAGCAGCCCACACATGTCCATAAATACATGTTTTTTAAAACGCTTCACCGTGAAAGCCATGAATCTAGATGTTTTCTTCTTTTTCTGTTTTTAAAGATTTATTATTTTTATTTTTTGTGTATGCGTGTTTTGCCTGTATGTGTCTGTGCACATGTGTGCAGTGCCTGCTGAGGTCAGAAGAGAACGTTGGCTCCCTGGAACTGGAGTTAGAGACCTTGTGAGATGCTAACTATGTGGGTGCTAGGAACCAAAGCCTGGTTCTCTGCAAGAGCACCTTGGTGCCACCTCTCTGGTTCCTCATTTTGCATGTTCGCTGCGGGACTGAGGAAGGTCCATCCCCACGTCACCAGCTGTTGGGGTGCATATTCCTTAACTGTCTAGGACTCTGTTGTCCCACACGGCGCTTTCTTTCTTGTGTTCCTATGTCCTTTTGTACCAAAGCTGGCTCATGCAGCCTTTATTGCTTTGTCCCCCATTTGCTTATATTTTGGAGAAAACCTTTATCACTTTGTCTTATTTGAAATGCACAAGGATTTTCACATAATGTTTAATATTTTGATGTGCATATTTTCAAAGATTCAAACACCGTGAAGCCAATATCCTAACCACTACCTCTTCAGAATCTGATAAAAATGTTAAGAGCCACATGCAATTTGTTATGGTTTTGTCCCTGGCTCTGCAATAGAAGCATATGTAAAAAAACACATTTCTGTTTTAGCCTATGTCCCTGAGTTATTACAGTGACTGGAGTTTGCCTGGTGACCCCTAATGGACATGTACTGAGAGTAAGAAATAAATGTTGTGGTTTTAAACCATTAAGGTTTGGGGATTTTTCTATTAGCACAGCATAACCTAACCATTCTCTCTCATTACAGAGTGTTACCTTCCTCTCCGATCCGATTCATTTAGCTGACCTCAAGGTCGCCACCATTAAATTAACAGAGGGGGTAGAAAGAAGACCTGTGGGGTCAAGGAAGGAATAAATAGAGTGAAGAAATGAAGCCCTCTGAGATCAATGCCTAAGAAATAACAGATTCTTGGGAACTGGAGCTGGGGTGAAGCACACGGATAGCATGCTTGCTCCGCATGTGCAAGACCCTGGTTTGAGCCCCAGGAATGCAAAATTAATAGATACTGGGGGTGGGGGGGGGGACGACAGTATTACTGAAAAAATCCACAAGCTCTTTCACCCTAGTATCATATAGAGAATGATCACTCTGGACTGTGGGCCCCAGTGACTCCCTTGCATGTATTTAGAGCAGGCATGTGACTCTGACACTCAGTGACAGAGGGAAGCTGGGCCATGTCTTTTCAGTTGTCTCCAAGTAAAATTATGAAAGTTATAGAAGCCTTGGTAGTTTACTTTGTAGCCTAGCAGGATTCAACCCTCCCCCCCTACCCCCGAACTGGTCGACACTTCTGCGGTTTCTGGCATTACAGAAACACTAGCAAGCAGCTCTTTTACCTTCTCTACAATTTCACGGAAAGATTAATTCTCACCACTGGCTTGGCAACGGGTTTTTCCTTCCTTATTGAGACTTCTCAAAGGCAACATGCTGTGTCTTTGGCATAGAACTCCCAGCAGCAGTACCTTCTGCATCAGGGCCATTACTGGGTGAAATGCAGATTCTTTGAGCACAGCACCATGATTCAGTGGCCACTGATCTGATAGCCAAGATGGCCATTAAGATACCAATGGGGGCTGGGAGAGGGAGGAACTGGAGAGATAGCTCAGTGGTTAAGAATGCTTGATGCTCTTGCAGTGGAGCAGAGTTCAGTTCCCAGCACCCACCTGGGGTGACTCATCTCTGGCCCTCTTCTGGCCTCCACAGGCACGTGCACACAAATGTACATATACATAAATAAAAATGTGTATGCGTGGGCAGCAAATACAGCACGGAAGCTGGGGACAGAGGCAGGAATAATCCTTTGTGTCCTGGGAGGGTTAGAGAAGAGGGGCAAGAAGTCAACATGCTAGCCAGACTGGCTAGAGGTTTGAAAGTTCTAATTTATGAAAATTAATATTTAATGTTTTGGGCTTGGTTTGGCTTCTAGTAACTGAAAAGAGAAACCACAGATAAAGGTGAATTACTATAATGTAATATAAGCATCTTTCTAATTTTATTTTTTATTTATTTTTTATTTTTTTGGTTTTTCGAGACAGGGTTTCTCTGTGTAGCCCTGGCTGTCCTGGAACTCACTCTGTAGACCAGGCTGGCCTCGAACTCAGAAATCTGCCTGCCTCTGCCTCCCGAGTGCTGGGATTAAGGGTGTGCGCCACCACTGCCCGGCTTTAATTTTATTTTTAAGTGTGTGTGTGTGTGTGTGTGTGTGTGTGTGTGTGTGTGTGTGTGTGCGCGCGCGCATGCGCGTGAGTAAACACACCGTGTCTGTGAAGGTCAGGAGAGGAAGTCAGTGTTCTTGGAGCTGGAGTTACAGACATTTGTGAATCATCCAATCTGGGTCCTGGGAACCAAATCCAGGTCCTCTGTAACAATTGCGAGTGTTTTTTACCACTGAGCCATCTAACCCCAGAGTCCCATCTTTTAAAGATTCACCTCAGTTACTATTTAGAAAGAGTACTAGGACCAGAGAGATGGCTCACTAGGTACTGGGACCTGCTGCCAGCCCTGAGGATTTGAGTTTGATTCCCAGCACCCACAGAGAGGAAAGACAGAGCCAACCTCAAGTTGTCATCTGACCTCAATGTGTTCATGCTCTCTCTCCTTTCTGTCTCTGTCTGTCTCTCTTCTTCTCTCCCTAACTCTCTCTCTCTCTCCCTCTCCCTCTGTCTCTCTCTCTCACACACACACATGCTAAATAAATAAGTAAAATATAATAAAATTTTTAAAAGAAATAGAAGATACACTTAGCAATGTGCATGGACACTGATGACGGCTAAGGAGCCTCTCAGTCCACTGCTTTTAAAGTGTCCAGATATGAGGTGTAGGCTGCTGGTGGCACAGGGCGTATGTAAAAAGATGGCTGGATGTTGGATGCGCATTTGAGACGTGCTGATTGATTGGACATTCAAGGGTGACTCAGAAAACTTTGATATGAACAACTGATCGTGCTATTGATTCCAACGGGGATAAATGGGGAGGAGCAAGCTAATGTGGGGGAAGATATGGGGGTTCTCTTCCGGCTAGGTAAAATTCAGGGCGCCAGATGGGCTGCCAAGGGCAACCGTGAAGCTAGCGGATCAATATATGAATTTGGATTTTTCTAGCAACGTCAGCGTGGCATTGAGGTGTGGGCATTTTGGACTAGTTGGGATTAAGTGACCTATGACCTGGTGTGGTACAGAAGCTGGGGACGTGGCTGAGCTGGTTGTGTCTACCTAATGTGCAGGAAGACCTGGGTTTGAGTCCCAGCAACACGCTCAACCAGGTGTGGTGGGATGAACCTCTAATCCCAGCACTTGGGAGATAGAGGCAGGAGGATCAGGAGTTTGAGGTCATTCTTGGCTGTGTATTGAATAGGTGGCCAGCCTGGGCTAATACGAGATTCTTTATGCTCAGTATCCCTTCCCCCAAAATCCCTCACACAAGACAGAAGAGTAAAACTAACTAGTCTAATTTTTGGCATGTGAATGAATGATAGTTCTTTTTTTCCAACATGAAAAAGATAACCAATGCTCTCCCTAGTACAGGGTGTCTATCATCGTGAGCTTGTGTGAATAAGTTTCTACCGCTAACTAAGAAGATGCAAAACTGGGGCTGGAGAAATAGCTCAGCTATTAAGTCAGACCCTAACTGCTCTTGTACAGGACCTGAGTTTGGTCCCCAGCACCCATGTCGGGAAGCTCACAACCATCTTTACCTCAGCTCCAGAGGATCCTATGCCCTCTTCTGGCTTCATTGGGTACCTGTACGCACATATACGTATTCCCACACAGACATACATATATACACATGATTAAAAATAAAATAAATCGGGTGTGAGTGGTGACACACACCTTTAATCTCAACTCCTGGAAGGCAGATCCCTGTTGAGTTTGAGGCCAGCCTGGTCTAGAGTGAGTTCCAGGATATCCAGAGCTACATAGTAAGACCTGGTCTCGAAAATACCAATAATAATAATTAATAATAATAAAAATAATGATAAACCATGGGGCTGGAGGGATGGCTCAGGGGTTAAGAGCACTTGTTGCTCTTGCAGAGGACTCAGGGTCGGCTCCTACCACTCACAAGGTAGCTCATCCCCCTTCCTAACTTCAGTTTCAGGGTATCTGATGCACTCTTCTAACCTGCTACAGCACTAGGCATACACATCGAGCACATAGATACAGGCGGGCAAACACACATACAATCAATCAATAAACGAATGAAAAATAAGAAAAGTCACAGGGGGATGGAGGGCATGGGGCCATCTGAGGATTACATAAGGAGAGGAAAAAGACAAAACTTAAGAGCAAAGGTTGTCAGACAAGGTACAGACCCGTGGTCTCAGCTACTTGGAAGGCTGTGAATCCCTGCCTCAAAACCAAAGCCGTAGCAGTAAGAAACACTACCCAAGTCTTGGAGGAGTTTAATACTGTCACTTTCATAAGGGAAGTCCTAGGCTCAAGCAAATGAAATGACCCAGGCTGTGGGGTACCACCTCCCTCTTCGCTGCTGTTGCAGAGGGAGGAGGTTAAGTATCTGAGGATACCTTAGCACTTTCCCTGAGTGGTGGCTGGCTTTTCCAGTCTAGCTGGCAGGCCGATTACTCTCATATACTCTGGTTGTGTAACGAGTGTGGAATCTGAAATGGAGGAATCTGGTGTACGTGTGTGTGAAAGGAACAGAGACATGCTCTGAACAGATCTTTAAATGGGTGGGAGGAGTGCTGAAGGTAAGATGAAGGATGTGGGACTGCTGAGGATGCTTCAGGAAGCAGGTCGCCAACAGTTCTTTCCCACCTGCAGCTGCTCTGTGGGTCCTCCTCTGCTTGGAGGTAGCTGGCTGTGTGACATGAAGGAACTGCTGTCAATTCAGATTTCAGCGTTTTTCTGCCAATTTATTAGTCCATAAATGGGAGCTGGAGGACAGAGGTCCTAGGTTATGGGGTCCAGGAGCAACCCACTCACTCAGGGGTCTCGGAGGAGCGTACATCCCGTAGCGTGGGCTCCATAGCATTGGGCAGGCACCAGCCAAGTTATGGGCAATCCAATCCCACCAGCTCCGGGCGCACGCCCCGCCTAGCCCTAGAGCCTGGTGCTGCAGCCTCGCTGTCTCCAGAGGGCGCGGGCTGGGGGGCGGAGCCTAGGTGTTGTTGTTCCTCTCCGGCCCCGCCCCCAAGGGGGGCGCGGACCACGCGGCCGGAGGGCCCGCCTCCCCTCCCCCTCCCCGCCCAGCTCGCCCGCCTCTTTGTATCCAACATCCGGGTTTCCCCGCTGGCTCGGCTCCGTGGCCACCGCTCAGGAGCCATTTTGGACTCGGTTCAGCTCCCCTCCCCCACCCCACCCCCCCGTTCATGGCCCCTCCGGACTCGGCCCCTGCGCCCGGGGCCCGGGCCCAGCCCCGTTGCGCCATGCCCGCGTCGGGCGCGCCCTGGCCCGCGCCCCGCCGCCGCCCCCCGGCTCCCGCGTCGCCCCATAGCCCGGGCCGCACTGAGCGCCGCCCGCAGCGGCCCTGAGCCCCTATTCCCGCACGCTGCCTGGGAACCGAAGCGCAGAAGCGCGCGCGCCTGGAAGCGAGACCCAGAGAAGGAGCGGGAAGCAGAGCGCAGCCGCCGCCGGGCCCTGCGCGCCCCGGGAGCGCAGCGCGGCCCTGCCCGCGGGCTCCGGGTGTCCGCGGGGCGGCGCCGCGGAACATGACGGCGCCCTGGGCGGCCCTCGCCCTTCTCTGGGGATCGCTGTGCGCTGGTAAGGACCCAGCGCGTCGTGGGGGTGCGGGGACCTGGGGCGCGCGGTGTTTACCAACAAAGGGCGGCCCCGCGGCCTCGGCGCCGCGCCACCTGCCTGGGATCGGCGTCGCGCGGGGCGCTCTGCTCCTGATCGTAGAGGCGAGCTCGCCCGTGCCGTTCCTCTGCGCGATTCTGGCTCGCAGAGGTGCTAGGTGATGGGGGAACCTGGAGCGTCAGGGTCGGGGTTCAGGTTCCGCGGGCGCGCGGACCCCAGGGATAGAACGAGAAAAACCTGAGCGTGGGGAAGGCGGCCAAGCGGGGCGGGCACCTAATCGGGACGGCTGGGTTTGGGCTGCTCGCTCCTGAGAGTCATAGGTGTCTCGAGACGAAGCGGACGTCTTTCCACAGCCCGCCCAGAGTCCTTTGCACCCCGTCCCGCCACTCCGCGTCGTGATCCTCATGCGAGTGGCTCCTACCTGCGCCCGCTTTCCTTGCAGCGGGCCGCAGATGCGTCCTCGTGGGACTGCTTTTGTTTTGGGCAACTGGGAGTGGAGAAGGGTTGAAGAGGCGAACCAACAGGTCTCTGATCGCTCCGGCCGGCACGTGGCGGGCGTGAATGACCCGCGCTCAGCCTGCAGGCGGCTGCGGGCTGTGGATAGCTGGTGCGCGTCTGCTTGGGACTGGGACGTGTGGGTGTGTACGCACGAAGTTGTGCTGGGAAAGCGCTTTCTCCCTCAAAGCCTAGGCACTGATTCCTCTGTCCCGATGGTGCTGAAGCGTGCTCAACTTTGTACGAGCTCCGGGGCGGGTTTAGGGCAGTTCCAGGAAACGTGGACAGTCGGGCATTGAGACTCCAGAGAAAAGATCGTGGAGATTGGGACGGCTGGTGCCCGGTGGCCGGGGCTCTGGGTCCTGCGCGTCTTTGTTCCCAACCCCCATTACACATGCAGCTCGGGTCCCTTGCCGCCCGAGGTGGCAGCAGCGCGGAGTCTGGGAAACCCGCGAGGGGCGGGGCCGAGAGTGCAGGGGAAGGGCTGGGATCCCCCTTGCAGCTGCGAGGGCGGGTATCCCAGATGGCCATTGCACCCCCTCACTGCGATCCTCACTTTCAATCTTTTCCCTTCTTTTACAAGGTAATGAGGGTTAGCAGTTAATTCCGACCCCGAGAGTTTTTGCACGAGCCTGGGTGCGGAGGAGCATCAGTGCAGGAACCAGAGGACAGAGGTCACTTCTTTGCTACTTGAGCACACTGTAGGGAAGAGGTTCCAGGCTGTCCTGGAGTTGTGCTCAGGGTGAACATTTTGTTTCTTTCTGCCACTCCCCGAAGTGTTGCTCTTGAGACTTTTCTCCCCAAGAATGAGGGCCTGGAAGTGATGGAAAACGGTGGCCGGCTCTGGGGAGGGCAGCAGCAGGCTGATCCGAGGGTACACAACAGCCCTCTAGCTGTCTCTTGACTGTCTGGATTTCTGCTCTTGGACATGTGCCTTGTCTCTCTTAAGTTTAGGTTTGTTGAAAGCATCGTCTTAGGACGGTATGCCACAAACTAGAAGTCTACATCACTGCTCCAGTTTGTCCCAGTTTGGCCTCATCAGTCACCTCCCATTTTGGGGCAGGGTGAGAGTGGATCCCTGGGACTGTGTCTACTTACTCTGCACTATTTGGGGGAGTGCATAGCAGAATACAGAGGCATGTGTTCTGACTCAGCCCCTGGTTCTGCCCTCGGGGAAGATAGAGTCACCTGGGCTGTGGTGGCTGCTGCTTCTCTTTTGAGGAACTGGAGGAGAACTTTGAAGGGTTGGGGTAGAGCTGGCCTTCCTGTGCCTCTGTCTTTGGAGATCTTTCCTTCATGTTTCTGGCTTGATATCCAGCTCTGTGGTAAAAAGAAGAGATCTGTATACTGGTGCTGCCAATGGGAACATGAGCTCGACAGATATATTCAACTTAAAAATTCCCAATAGTCATGTCAGTAAAAGAAAGAAAGAGCTGTGTCTTCAGTGTATTCTGGCTGCTTTAATACCACAGGACTGGGTGGTTCAAACGGCAGTGTTGGGCCTGGAGAGATAGCTCAGTGGTTAGAAGTGCTTGCTGCTCTTGCAGGGGACCCAAGTTCTAGTCCTGACACCTACACAGTGGTTCACAGTCACCCGAACTCCCCTTCCAGGAGGTTGCTGACTGGCCTCGGAGAGCACCAGGCGTGTATGTGGTACACAGCATAGTTGAGACAAACACTCCTAAGATAAATACAGCTAACATAGCCATATATATTTAAAAATTAGCAGTGCTTATTTTAACATGGTTCTAGAAGCCAGACCAGAGTGCCTTAAGAGAGTCGGTCCTACAGTAAGGATCCCACCCTCACGGTCTAACCCAGCTTTCACTGCTTCCTAAAGGGCCCACTTCCAAAGACCTTTATGTTATTGGTGGTTAGAGATTTGCTGTATGGGGGGGGGGGGCTGGGGGGGAGCAGAGGCTTGCTCTTTTTCGTCCTTGGGTAGAATTAAGTTAACATGAAGATTGGTCATTTCAACATACATCACTATAATTAATGAGACAGGAAAAAAATTTTTTTTTCCAAGACAGGATTTTTCCACGTAGCCTTGGCTGTTCTGGAACTCGCTCTGTAGACCAGGCTAGTATGGAACTCCTAGAGCATGTGGTACCCATCTTACCCTTTACAGAACACCTCAGTCCCAGCTCTGCACCCTTGAAGTTCTCTGTAGTCACATTTGGCAAAGCCGATGCCGTATTGGACAGCACTGGCTGAGAAAGACAGGCCGGACCGATGCTGTAGCCGGTAGATAGAGCTGAGGCTGGCCCAGTATGTCCTTGGGGGGCTAGCATTTGGCCTTGCATTGCAGTGGACATCCAGGCACTCTGTTCTCTGACGTCTGCCTCTGTCTTTGGGGTTCAGAGCAGAGAGCCCTGCAGGGTGGATGGCAGCAGAAGAGCTATGTGCTAAGAATGGTCTAACAGGTCCTTACTGTCCAGCCGTGTTCTCACAGGCTGACCAGTGACACCAGGGTGTCGTTCATTTTCTCTGGGTGGAGGTGTGTAGGAGTGACCTTTAGCCTTCTGGTTCATTATAGTGGGAGAGGCCAAAGCGGATGTTCTTTGCTCTCTGTCCTGTGCTGGTCTTCCCAGGCTGCCTGCCTATCAGGTGGGCATGCCCTTTGGGAGGCGTAGGTACCCTCCTCCGCTCTCAGAGGCTCTTACAAAGCAGATGGGATCATTGCCTGAGTGAAGGCTTGTCACCCAGACCCTTTGGGTGTCTCTTGCTTAGGTAGGCACTTGTGGTATACCCCTATGCTGCTCTTCCTGGCACCCAGAATCCTGCAAGTCTCTGGCCTTGCCCTGGCAGTTACCTAAGGCCTTTCTTTTGCTGGGAGTGCAGGGGAAAGCCCCATTGTCTCTTGTCCTGCTGCCCTGAGAACCTTTTTTTTTTTTTAAAGATTTTCTTTATTTTATGTATATGAGTACACTGTCGCTGTCTTCAGACACACCAGAAGAGGGCATCAGATCCCAATGCAGATGGTTGTGAGTCACCATGTGGTTGCTGGGATTTGAACTCAGGACCTCTGGAAGAGCACTCAGTGCTCTTAACCACTGAGCCATCTCTCCAGCCCCCTGCCCTGAGAATCTAAGAAAACAGAACTCCAGAAAATATAAATCAGAGGGCTTACATGGGCGTGTGTGTGTGTGTGTGTGTGTGTGTGTATACATATGTATTGTTGCACACCCTTTGTGGGCTCTGTAAAATCCCAGCTGCCTTGGGGCAACCTGTCCCTAGAAGATTATGTACGTTGGATGTATTCCTTAGCCTGTTTGGTCCGTGGACATGTCCTTGCCTTTTCTTCTGCTGCTTGTGATTCTGCTCATCACTCCGTTTCCATGGTTTCTTCCCCATCCAGGAAGCCATCTCTCTGAGTGCCTATGTATTTAGCCCTTCTACCTGAGAGGTCAGTCGTGCACATTGGATCCACAGCACAGCAGAACCTAAGTTCAGAGCCAGATCCTAACCTACGACTGTGGCCTGGGATCCAGTGGGTTGAGGGAGAAGAGCAAATCTGGATCATTCAGGACCATTCATATTTTCAGTCATACCTCGTCCCCATTCGTGTGTGTGTGTGTGTGTGTATGTGTGTACGTGTGAGTGCCTATGTGTGTGTGTACCTGTGCATGGGGGTGCCTCTGTGTGTATACCTGTGCATGTGAGTACCTGTGTGTGTGTGTGTGTGTATGTATATGTATGTACCCGTGCATGTCAGTGCCTGTGTGTGTATACCCATGCATGTGTGTGTATGTATGTATGCATGTATGTGTGTGTGTATACCTGTACATGTGAGTACCTGTATGTGTGTGTGTGTGTGTGTATGTGTGTGTACCCATGCATGTCAGTGCCTGTTTGTGTGTGTGTGTGTGTACCCATGCATGTCAGTGCCTGTGTGTGTGTGTGTGTGTGTGTGTGTGTGTGTGTGTGTACCCATGCATGTCAGTGCCTGTGTGTGTGTG